>JBCAUA010052335.1:0-11583 GCA_038406235.1 Peronia verruculata
GAAGAACCCGACAGTACAGAGCTGAGATGTGTAAAGTATACTATTATGCATTCTGTGAGTGATAAGCTTCCTAACCCCCAGTGAAAAGTGGCACCTAACAATACAAGCTGAAGACTGATGGAAGATTCTGTTATCTCAATTTGATACTCCGTTATAGGACGGTTATCCATTGAGTTCGATCTCCGAATGCCGAGCCATAGCCCAACAATGCAAAGAAAGGTCTGTTGCAAATTCCAGTCTTCGAATGCCGAGCAAACCCAGCAATACAAAGAAGGAACTGTATAAATGTGGAAAGAGTTTCATATCGTTGATGACCACCTGTTCTCGTCTTCGCCACTGAGAATATATGTTGCAGTGTAGCTTTCCGAATATGTATTTACCCAGATAGATCAATGGTCATAAGCATAAATCTTATAGCGCAATCCTATCCTGGCGTGTAGAACATGCAATCTTTTAACTGACTAACGTACAAACCATGATTTAAAAAAGCTTTCAGCTTTCTCAATGTGTAGACCAGAATTTCAGTTGTATAGCTGATCTTAAATATAAGAACTCAATCCTGACTTCCAAAAGGTTATCAGAAAGTTGTCTATAGTTGGACTTATTGTGGGATACTGCAGGACATTTACTGTGAAAATTTTACCCTTACATATGGGATTTAAACACACTCGAAGTATTCCGAATGTAGGCTTTGATATATATATATGCAATATGAATTAGTTCCACAAATTCTAAAATATCACAAATAATTACGGGAATGATATATGCCACTGTTTTTCATTAATTATGCGTTACTTTCTTGTAATTATACACCTCCAGAGTTTCACCACAACTCCAGTACGCTCGCTAATCTCAAGGGTAAAATAGGTACAAAGGAATAGCTCTGAGACATACAAATCTCATCATTGCTGGAACTGCTGATAAAGATATGTGGCGGAATGAACTTAGCGTTGAAGTGATTTATCCATATCTTATCAACTGTACTTAAAAACTCTAATAAAATTTTGTAATCTCATTAAGAAATAATAATATATTAGGAAATAATAAAATACATCCCAGTAATTTCAGAACAAAACTCAAAAATTCTGTTCTCTGGTTGTGTCCAGCATAAGCAACAGAGAACTGCACCGTGAGTTATGCAATCTCATCATTAACTACAGGAAATGTAAGCACATCCTATCTACTACAAGGGGAAGTTTCATAGACATATAAAACATATTATGGCACGACATATTAAACATATATATTCTGTCACATCTGTATTTCTCTCAGTGTACTGTCTCTTCTCTGTTTTCCAGACTGTTATGTGCAGTCTGTGTGTCACTGATTTTGTAATGTTTTGTGTATTTGTCTAACAACATTATCTGCATATTGTGTACCGTCTCTTGTGTATTATTGACTGCTGTATGCAGCCTTTTTGTATATGTCAATGATTGTGTACTGTCTTGGGTATTTGTTTGTCTAACGTCTCTTTTTGTCTATGTATGATTGTGCACCGTCTGCCTTCTGTATTATTCACTGCTGTATGCAGCTGAGATTCGACCTAACAGTAGATTGGGCAAGCCTGTGGTTTAGTTATGCATAGTATGAACAAGCTACGATCTTCAACGCTTAAAACAATAAAATTGTAAAGAGAATACCGAAAATATCCCTATAAAATATATAAATACATACAGTATTTACATCTAATTTCACAGTATAACTCAAGTACTGTCTACAGGCCATGGTTATTTCTAGTAGACATTTAAACTATATAGTGTATGGGTATCATTGCTATCTGAAATCACATACAGAAAAAACTGGGTTGTACATATGCCATCATTAACTATGAGGAAAAGTCTACAATATTTCACTTTCCATAATTTCAGACTACAAGTCAACTTTTCTGAAGTTGGGTTTGGAAAAATGCAGCAAAGAAATGTACTAGAAGTTATACAGATAGCATCATTAATTACGTGAAATGTCAAATTGTCAAGCACGTTATCCTACACTTCCTTATATGTAGTGAGCAACTATACTGATTCTCTGAAGTGCAATAATTTCATTATTAATTCCATACACTTATTGAGGGCAGATAGTTTAGATAGACTAGACAAAGATAATAGACATATAGAAGAAAGAAAAATAGAAGAAGAATGAGACAATAGAAACAGAGAGAGGCAAAGAGATACAACAGTAGATATGAAGAGAGAAAGGTTGAGAAAAATGGAAAGGACAAAGTGGGAGAAAAAAAAGAGAATAATGATGAGAGAGAGAAAGAATCGAAAGAGTGAGATGGAGAGACAGAAGATAAGACAAAAGTTTCTCAGAACTGAGAAAATCATACGTTTGTATATTGTGAGTTTCCGGCATATCAGTACGGTAACAGCTTCGTTGCACACACTATGGCAGTATAAATATATGTCCAACAGTTAAAATCTAAAACATATCAAAGGAGGTATGTACTACCTGAGTACATACAAATCTCATCAGTGCTGTCCTCCTAGAGATATATGGCCTAATTAAATTTATACAAATAGAACTGAATTCTACATTGATGAATATCTTATCAATTGTGATTAAAATTTCGACAAAATGTTAAAGTTTCATAGCCAATAAAGCCCTATTATACATCCCCGTAATTTCAGAACAAAACTCAAACATTCTGTTCTCTGGCCATGTCCAGCATGAGCAACAGAGAACTGCACAATGAGTTATGCAATCTCATCATTAACTACGGGAAATGTAAGCATATCGTATCAACTACATAGGGAAGTTTCTTAGATATATAAAACATATCATGGCACGACATATTAAACGTATATATTATATCAAATCTGTAATTCTCTCACTGTGCAGTCTCTTTTCTGTATTTCTGACTGCTGTATGCAGAATTTCTGTATGTCAATGATTGTGTACTGTCCTCTGTATTTATCTCTTTTAATATTATCTGCATGATTGTGTACCGTCTCTCGTGTATTACTGACTGCTGTATGCAGTCTTTTTGTATGTCAATGATTGTGTACTGTCTTGTGTATTTGTTTGTCCAACATCTCTTTTATTATGTGTATGATTGTGTACTGTATTTCTTGTGTATTGTTATTGACCGCTCTATGCAGTCTGTCTATGACAAAGATTGGCTACTGCTTTGTGTATCTGTGTCTTTTATTAATATAGAACTGCTCTGAACTTTAGCTGAAGATTTGAAAATATCTTATCAGAATGACAAACGACTTCTGTAATCTTTTCACATCATGAAACCACCACGGAGAAAACAAACGTACTTTTTACTATTTATGACAAAGGCGGTGCCCATTGAAAATTGCCTGTAACAACCAAGCCAGGGACAGAGAAGAGACTGAAAACATCACCACCTGTCTGAAAAACTTGACCTCCAAGAATTAACGAGAGAGTGCAGCAGCTGGTCATTATTCACTCCTGGTTTCTCCTAAAAGAACTGAAGTCCGAACTCCACCGACATACGAGTCAAAGTCAGGGAGCTCTTGTCGACCATTGTCCTCCTTGAAGACTGACAGCCGGCGATGGTCTGTGATCTCGTGATTTGTGCAGATCAACATCTGTACAGTCAGACCAACATCTGTGATTTGCACAGACCCACAGTTCCATGCCTGTTGCACTGAAGAACATCTCGAAATCTGATAGCCGAAAAGTCTTTATACCATCCACACCTTAAGACAATAAACGATACCCGCAAAGCTCATTACATGTGACGAATAGAGAACGTCACCATAAATATTCTTCCTCAGCCAAGGAAACAAAATCAGTTTCGAAATGCACATTTTTTTTTTTAATGTTACAAACCTTTCCATTGATTTCTTCCAAAAACTAAATAAGACATTGGGTTCTACAGAATTAAGTGCCAGAAACATGAAAGATGACCCACTGTCATTATTCAGGAAAAGGAAAATCTTCAAAGAAAGTGTTTCAATACATCGATCAAAAAATAATAATTATTATTATTATTATAATAAATACTTCCATGATATGTTTCAAGCAGGTATTCAGTCCAGTCTGTCAAATAAGTAAATTCCTTAAACCAATTCTATTCAAATATTCGCCTCAAATCAAAAATAAATGCATTAACTCTGATCGCAAATTTCGTCTAATGGCAGGGACACTTAAGACAATTAGACTTTCAACATCCGATCTGGCTATCAGTATCTGTCAGTAACAAATCGTGACAACAACAAGGAAGTGACACAACGGACACACACTGACCACAACAACCAACCAGGATCTACCGACACCGATCCGTGAGTCACCACAGAGAAACAGGGCCAAACTCTTACAGGAAATAGTCACCAGTAACATCTCTATAGACCTGCAGTTTTACATCAGTGAGAAGTGAAAAGATTATTTACTGAAGGCCCAAAGTTAGGATAGACTAGATAAAGATATAGAAATATAGAACATAGATGACATAGTAAAGAAATGGGAAAGACTGGAACAGAGAGAGACAGTGAGAGAGGCAAAGAGATAGAACAGTAAAAAGAAAGGAAGAAAGAAAAGAAATGAAAAAGGTTGAGAGAGGAACAGAACGGACAGATAAGACAGAGAAATGCAGAGAGGAAGAATGACGAACTAGGCAAAAATCGAAAGACAGAAGGATAGAAAGAGAGAGAGGGGGAAGAAGGTAGAGAGAAAAGAGTTTCAGAGCTGAGAAAAACATGTGTTTCTATATTGCAAGTTTCCAGCACATCAGCACGATTAGAGACTCGTACACACTATGACTATATATATGTCCAACAGTTAACATCTAAAACATATCAATGAGGTATGTACTATACAGATGTCATCATTGCTGGTCCTGCTAATAGAGACGTGTGGGTGAATTAACTTCTACAAATAGTAATGAACACTACAGTGATGTATAAGCATCTTATGAATTTTAATTAAGAACTCTTCAAAATTTTAAAATAGGAAATTAAAGGAAATTATACATCCCCGTAATTTCAGAGCAAAACTAAAAAAATTCTGTTCTCTGGCCATCTCCAGCGTGAGCAACAGAGAAGTGCAACGTGAGTTATGCAATCTTATCATTTACTATGGGAAATGTAAGGCATATCTTATCTACTTCATAGAAATATTCTTTGGACATAAAGCATATGTTATGGCAGGAATATTAAACATCTGTCAGTGTACCGTCTCTTTTCTGTGTTTGCTACTGCTGTATGTAGTCTGTGTATGTTATTGATTTCCTTACTGAGGGCAGATTTAAGAGACTAGAAAAAGATTTAGAAATGAAGATAGAAGACGTAGGAAAGAAATGAGACAGATAAGAACAGAGAGAGGCAGTGAGAGATGCAAAGAGATAGAACAATAAATATGAAGAGAGAAAGGTTGAGAGAGAAGAAGAGAAATGATAAAGAATGAGAGAGAAAAAGAAAGGACAATGTGAGTGAAATACAAAGAGAGAATGATAAAGAGAGAGAGAGAGTAGGAATCGAAAGAGAGAGAGAGGGAGAGAGAGAAATAAAGTTTCAGAATTGGAAAACCATGTCTTTGTATATTGCGAGTTTCCTAGAAATCAGAAAGATTAGAGGTTAGTTGCACACAGTCTGATTGTATATGTCCAAAAGTTAAAATCTAAAACATAAAAAGGAGGTATGTACTGAGTACATACAAATCTCGTCATTGCTGGTCCTGCTAAATGAGATATCTGGTCGAATAAACTTGTACAAAAAGAATTGAATTCTACATTGATATATGAATATCTTATCAATTGTAATTAAAATTTCTATAAAATATTAAAATGTCATTAGCAAATAAAAGCCGTAAAATACATTCCCGTAATTTCAGAGTAAAACTCAAACATTCTGTTCTCTGACCATGTCCAGCATGAGCAACAGAGAACTGCACTGTGAGTTATGCAATCTCATCATTAACTACGGGAAATGTAAGGCATATCTTAACTTTATGGAAACGTTTCTTAGATATTTAAACATGATATCATGGCACGACATATTTAACGTATATATAAAGTCACATCTGTATTTCTGTCAGTCTACTGTCTTTTTTTTTTTTTATTCTGTATTTCCGACCACTGTATGTAGTGTTTGTATGTCAATGATTGTGTACTGTGTATTTGTCTTTTATTATTTGCAGGATTAAGTACCATCTCTCATATTATTATCAGCGATTTTTGTCATCTCTGCAGGTCATGAAAATACAAACCACCACGGAGAAAATAACTTTCTTTTTTTTTTACTTATGAAAACCACACAGGACATAGACGGTGCACATTGAAAATTGCCTGAAACAATCGAGCCAGGGAAAGAAGAGTAGAAAACATCAACTGTCTGGACAAACTTGATCTCCAAGAGTTAACTAGCGAGTTCAGCAGCTAGTCATTATTCAACCCTGGTTTCTCCTAAAAGAACTAAGACAGACTAGTAAAAGTCATGGAGTCCTTGTTAACCATTGTCCTTCTTGAAGACTGGCAGCTGGTGATGGTCTGTGATCTTGTGATTATTGCAGATCAACATCTGTACATTCAGACCAACATCTGTGATTTGCACAGAATCACATCTAAGGTAGACACGCCAGACATTTTCATGCCTTATACGGTGAAGAGCATCTCGAATACTTGAAAGCCAAAAAGTCTTTATACCATCCACAGCTTAAGACAATAAACAAGACTTGCAAAGCTCTTTGAAGAACAAAGAACTTGACCACAAATGTTTCCTCAGCCAAGTGAAAAAATGCGTTTCGAAATACACAGGTTTTTTTTTTTTTTTTTACAGTGTAGTGAATGACCGACAAATTAATGTCACAAACCTTTCCTTGATTGATCACGTTAATCATATGGCACAATAGTGTTATGTGATTTTTTGACCACGGTTGTGGACAGCTGAGATAACCACCACTACAGGAGGTTGAAAAGCTTATAAAAACCATCTTCCATAAATGAGATCTATGATGACGTAACCTAAACAGTGTTTTGTAAATAAATACAAGCTGCCAGTTCTCCGAGAAATAAAACGAAAAGAAACTGTTATTGGAGGGATGCAGTAGCATACAAGACGAATAATTATAGTAATAGTAATAACAATAATAATAATTAAGTGACTTTTTGTTTTCTTTTCCTAGCAACTGTAAGTGACCAAATAAATAACATTATCTTCATATTGCAATAAAGGTAGCAGTCAAAGACTGAAAATGAATAGAATTCACAGATCGTGGAACAATGTCATGAAGTTGCGCGGAAAGATTTTAAAATTGGAAAGATTGGAAGTGATCATCTCAACATCAAACCACGTCATGAGGAGCAGGAGGGGAGGGGGGAGGGAGGGAGGGCGCCTGGGAATAGGTACAAAGCATAAGGGGGGGGGGCATTTGGTGACCACTGGTGGTCACCCTCTTCAATCCCACTCGAGAGTGGACAGGTCAGATGTGTAATGTTAGGACAAACAAGGAGCGATACAGGATATTATATTCACCTCCCTTGTGGTGTCCATCTATAAAACTGAGAGGAAATGAAAATCAGGACAGTTGGATGAAACCAGTAGAGGCTCTTTTGACAAAGTAGCTACAAGGAGAAGAAAAAGCTGAGGGATACATTTTCCCTCGAATATGATTTGACGTGAGTGGATGGTATGGTAGAAAGGACAGGTCTTCTTTTGTTATTTTTGTTGTCTACACCTATAAGTTTATGGGAGCATAGAACCTACTTATAAACCCCTGCTCCCACCTGCAGGCGATTTAAGCCCGCCACCGGTGGGGTGTCTCTCATGGAGTTCCATCCTCGAAGTTTTATGGGTGACATCTCTTCTCTCTCTCTCTCTCCTTGCTCCCGTCTTCTGTCCCGCTTTCTTCCTCTCTTCTTCTTGACGTGGAAAGATATCTCACCATTTTAGACACAATATAACCGTAATCGTGCTGATGTGTCGTTAAACCTCGTTACAAACAAACAATCAAACAGACAATAAGTCGAAAAGAGTGAATATTCAAGTATTTTTAGTCAGTTTGGATGTGGTTTATGCCGGATGACAGAAGGGACGCATGGCCCCACGTTCAATTGTGCCTTTATTTGTGTAGACTGTGAAAATCAACCTCATAGTGAAAGAATTTTATCCAGATCATTGTTTGTCTGCCATGCAGTTCGAAACTTGTTTTGCTGCGGAAGTATTTCCTGGTTTTATACGTTACAACCAAAACAACAACAACAACAACAACAACAAAAAATCTATCTTTGAGAAAACTGTTAAGATTTTTCACTTTATTTCACGATAATTCACCATGTGATGTGTTTTCTCCAAAGCCCCGAACATTTTTTGAGCTCGTTTGGATGGTCCGTTATCCACGCGTAGACTGATAACAACATCTCTATTGCCAAACCTTTGGGCCATTAAAACAATGAGAGCTCAGATAAAAGCGGGGATATTTTGTTATCATCTGAGAACAAACAAGAGTTGGAAGACTGAAATAGAAGCAGCATAGTGATTTTTGCAAACTCCATTAATAGACTGAGCATCCCTGACCGATGAGCTTTAAACCAGGCCGTCCCGGGGTGCCATGCCATGTTATGGATCTCAACCAGCCGTGGATGGCTGCGAAAACTGACACCCAATATCAATCATAGAAAAGTGGGTGGCTCCAAAATTGATATTTAATGATACAGAGAGATGGCATGACCCTTATTATCTCTGACTGGCTTTTTGTCTTTAGCTTGACAGCTCTGGTTCGCTTCAAAACTAATGTAATATTATATGCTGATTGAAAAGTATTGCCCTCATTGCTGCTGTGCCGATGTCAATCGGCTGTCGCAAATCATTGTCTAGTTTGATAAATTGATCGTAAATGATGTGAAAGCATAGCTATTTAAGCTTCCAGTAACTGTGCAAATCATTTGGTATATATTATACCCGTGAGGGGTACAAAAACAAAACAA
Source organism: Peronia verruculata (assembly GCA_038406235.1). Lineage (NCBI taxonomy): Eukaryota > Metazoa > Mollusca > Gastropoda > Systellommatophora > Onchidiidae > Peronia > Peronia verruculata. The sequence goes on from JBCAUA010052335.1 coordinate 8,891, forward strand.
AAATAAAAATAAAAATAAGAACAAAACAAAAGAAAACAAAAACAGTGCACAAACAAAGGGGAATGTGAGGAGAACTAGATAGGAGTATATCATTCGAGCCACCTAGACAACCTGGAATTGGCACTTGAGTGTTGAGGTGATCGGTTTAATGATCTGTCAATATAGCTTTAGTATAGTGTTACCACACTTGAGTCCTCTACGTTTTACTCCATCTCCGAATTTTTCCCAGTGATTTAATAGGTAACTTTATCTTTAACACGTGGAGAAGTTTATTTGACGAAAAGAAATGAAAAAGAGGAATTTAACAACCTAATGAAAGAAATATAGGTCTGTATTTAATGTTATGTTCAGTATGTTTGAATACGGGCCCTTCCCTTGCTCCCTATTCTGTATTTTGTCAGCGAGAATAAGTGAACAGTTACCAGTCTTTTGATGGTTGTCATAACGTTGCCATATGGTGAGACGCAAGAGTCCGTAACACACTTAACCCTTTGACTGCCAAGAGTACAACGGAGATAACTTTGAGACATCATAATAAATGTTTTGGATCTGAATTTTTCAAATTTTATCGAAGTGAACAAAGGCGCTGCTGGTAACAAAGATATTTGATTTCAAGAGTTGGCAACAGATCATTGGTGTTAACGTAGAAGAGACAATGAAATGAGCATAGGTATATCCTGGCAGTGAAAGGGTTAAACATTCATACTTGTCGCACAGACTATGATATCAATTCAAACAGAGATCGGCCTCGACTGAACTGAACCAAGTGGAAAAAACAGAATCAGTCGACTTCTCGCATTGATCGATGTACACAGTAATGGCCCTCGCACTCGTGTGAGATACAGAATTTATGACCCGAGCCTTACAATAGGTGTGGCCACGTTAGCTCATCTGTTCAAAGAAATCGAATAGTTTCTATTATTTGAGTTCTATGGGCGTTAGATAATTTCTTTCATCGGCGTTTGAGGAAAAAAAAAATATTTAGAAAGATTTGAATTAAAATGCATACAGGTGGATGTCACTGTGGAATTTTGCACGATCATACTAGAAGGTTAGACCTACATTTTAGATGCCAGACATATCTGGAACAACTTAACGCGAGTGAAATATGACCGCAGTAGTTAACTCTAATTTGACAGCTTATCTTTGATAACATTGTACAACATTTAATGATGTGAAAGTCGCAACATTTTCGTCCCGAGCTGCATCGTAATTTCTGTTGTCCCTGTCAGCTTTCTGGCCGTTTTGTTATTTATATCCTTTCCTCTTGGAATTTATCAGATATTTAGTGTGCGTTACGTTCGGGAAACGGTCATCTCTGGTATCACAGAACTGTTATTGTAAAGGTAGTATCATTTTGTCGAGATAGCCACCCCCAGGAGACTGAAAAGCTTACCAAGATCGCGTCCGTAAAACTATAATTTTGTGGTTTGTCGCAAGTATTTTATCCCACAGGTGTTCTGGATAGAACCGCTAACCACTTCAGAGCTAGTACGGGAAGGGACTTGTTTAAGGACATTGCCACCAATCTGTTCAGGGGCTTATCAGCTTTCTCTCTCTCTCTCTCTCTCTCTCTCTCTCTCTCTCTCACACACACACACACACTCTCTCTCTCTCTTTCTCCCTCTCTCTCCTGTCTAGTCGTTTTTTTTTTTTTTTTGCTTCTTTTTTTTTTTTTTTTAGAGGGGTATGTTAATGCAATTGTGTAATAATACAATCATTTTAACAAGAGTTGTATTTAAAATTGTACCAAACTGCTTGTACACTTAGATATTTTGAAACACGTTTACACAGATTTCTTTCTTTTCTCTTCAAATCCAACACCTTTGGGTTTACTTATGCCCCTTTGAACAAGGGAGATCCGCCAAACACCATCATAGATCATTTGACTGGGAAGTTCATGCTTGTATTCAGTTTTTCCATAAAGCTGTACCTTCTTTAGAAATCTTTTACCGCAGATTTGATTTGATTTTTGCAATAGTTTATTTGATACCCCCCCTCCCTTTTTTTTTCACCCACCTCCTCCCCCGCCCCCCAAAACCCGTGTTCTAAGCTTAGATCTCTTACACGCGATCAATAATTAGCAAGTAAGAATCGTCCTTTTTGAAACACCTATTAGCACCAGAAGTGTTTTCTCAACTGAGTATAAGAAAAAGAATTTTTGAACGGTATAGAGCGGGCCAGCCAAGCACCGAAAGTAACAATGCTGCCGTTCCTTTGGCTTCTCCCATAGAGAAATCTATAAGGTTGGTTAGATAAAAGTCTATACTTGGCTTCATTGTACAAGTAAACTGGTGGTGTGTAGTTCCGATAAGCATTCGTCATGGTGGTTTGAAAGGATAAGGAGTTTTTGGATTAGCTTGAATTGAGACGCATTTATTCTCTGGGCTCTGACGTAGAAATTCGTGAATAGGGGAGAATTCGTCATTCTGCTTCAATGGTCAGAAACAGTTATCAGCCCCTACAAAGCACATCAACATTTTCTTCTTCTTCTTCTTTTTTAAAGGTCACTTCTTGAAATGAACATCACTCAGGTAGACATGTCTTGGATGGCCTGTGTATTTCATATCGCGTGGGTAATTAAATTCGGAAAAAAAAAAAGAAAATTAATGAATTGGAAGTGAGAAGGAGTGGGGGGGGGGGGGGGGGGGGGGGGGTAGGGGGAACAACCAGAAAACAAAAAAAAGAGAGAA
>JBCAUA010052346.1:5000-11582 GCA_038406235.1 Peronia verruculata
AATCGTTTATGTCAAAAGTCATGGGTGAGTGAGTGAGTGAGTGAGTGAGTGAGTGAGTGAGTGAGTGAGTCAGTGAGTGAGTGAGTCAGTGAGTGAGTCAGTGAGTGAGTGAGTGAGTGAGTCAGTGAGTGAGTCAGTGAGTGAGTGAGTGAGTGAGTCTGAGTGAGTGAGTGAAGGAGTGAGTGAGTGACTGGCTGATTGATTGATGACTTACTGAGTGAATGACCTTGTATTAGTGACTGTGTGCTTGAGTGAGTAAACGAGTGAGAGAGAATATAAATGAACTAATGAATGAGTGAGTTGTTATCAAGAGAGAGACAAAAAGCAACACATCATAGCTATAACTGCAACAACAACAACAATAACAACTACGATAACCGAAACAACACTAACACAATAGCATCATCATCATCAACAACAACAACAACAACACCAGCAATAACACCATCAACAACAACAAGAACAGCCGCAGCAGCAACAACAACAACAACAGTAAAAATAGCAACAACAAACAACTTACTTGTTCAAGATCAGATTGATATTAGGGACTTGTGGTGCGGTGGGCAGCACACCTGTTGCTCTGCATGTGTCCAACACTAACTTGAGGCCTGTGGTGGCTGTGACAATGTCCACCTTGGCGTAGATCTTGTGACCGACCTCTATGGTGTACATTCCGGCCAGTTTGGGTAATCTGGTTTGAAAAAGACTGCTGTTGTATAGTTCCAGGCGGACCTGAAGAACAAGTAAAGATAGAGAGGATGTTCAATTTCTTTCTGGTGTTTAAATTCCGAGCGGAGCTCCTTTGAGAAAAGGAGATAAGGTAAGTTAAGTTAACCTTATTTTCCACAAAAGTAGATTTTTTTTTTTTTTTGTACACTGTAAAAACGAGCTAGGTTCAAAATCATAACAAATCGTAAAAACTATGCATAATGTTAAAAACATTATTAATCATACATTCACTTGCATATCACCCTCTTGTACATACACTGACAAAACGCCTTGATTATCATAATTGAATTCTTTCCTCTTTTCTCCAAATGTTACTTTTCAGAACTTCGAGCCACATTGAATCACCTACTGTTTGTTAAAAAGAGAAACCCTCAAAACAAGTTGTGATTCTCTTGAATTTCCATATATTTTGAAAGGGAGATCACAGAAGTAAACTTAGATATTACAACTGGTACTACTACTATGACCACTACTAGTACTACTACCATTAGTAGATTTATTCCAAGTCCTATACTTTTACAAAGATTCGATTCTAATCGTTTTGGTTTCTGTCCCTTTCGGAGCATTTGCATTTTGGCTGTATGTTCTATCCGCTTCTTGTTCGCCAAGCTCTTGCTCAATCAGGGATGTGTGCCTGGCTCTACCGAGCCTCACAACCCCCCCCCCCTCCCCCCACGGGGGTAGTTCCCCTATGGGAGAGGGGGGGGTGCACCTAAGGAATCCTCTCCCACCGCTTACCGATCGCGACTGGCTTCCACCCTGTATGCAATTCCCAAGGACCATCCTAATTCCTACTTTTACTACTTTGCTACTATTATTTTAAATACTGCTACTGCCAGTACTAGTACCACTGCTACCACTACTATTACTACCCCAACAACTATTGCTCATATTGTCATCACTAAGTACTATCTACTACTCTCACGTCCTCTCCTGTTACTACAACTATGGGAATCATCAATGAAATCCCTAAAATAATCAATACTACCTCTGGTCATTCGATTATTACTATCATTACGACTATACCATTTCCTCAACCATCTTTGCATCTATTTTTAATATCACTAAGCGCGCAAGGCACAGTCCCTGGCGGAAGAAAACAAGGCGGACAGAAAAAGAAGTGGGAAGATAAAATCAAGAAAGGGACTGGACTTGAGCTGGGAGACATCCTAAGGATGGCAGAGAGAAGAGAGGAGTGGAGGAAGATTGTCACTAAATCTTCTCAGGCGACCCGACCAAATGCAACACCAGCTTAAGGGACTAGTCACTCAGTTAAGCGTGCAAACACAGGCTATCTATTCCTGACTGCTTTAGTCTCGGTTCAGTGACCTCACTCCCATTTTAACACAGAAATGAATACATTGATGATACGTGATTGTAAAAGTGCATGAAATAGGGCTAAAGAAGATCCTGAGTGGATGCCCTGCGTTTATAGTGTTAGTTTTTATTTTGAGGGCGGGCGTGACATCACTGAACAGTTAGCCTGAGCCCAAACTAAAACAGTCTGGAGGCGGAAGCAGTGAGTTTGTACAGTTATACCACTTACCGTCAGGTTGAAGATGTCAGAAATCTCTATTATTGGAGATTTTGTGAAAGGCTGGTATTTGTTGGTCACCGTGTATTTCTTGGGAGTAGCACAAAGCACCCGATATCTGCCAAGAAAAAAAAATGTACAAATCCCTTTCAACATATATTATTTTATTCAGTTTTAACAATTGAAAAGCCTCTCCTGTACACTAAGCAAAACATTTAATTAACATTTTCCTTCATATGCAATAAAACGTATTTACATTTTTATACTTTTTTTTTTAATCCTGAAAAACAATCAGCAAGGTTTGAAAATTTGGCAAGCGACAACAGCGTAATTTTTATCACATCGAGTTCCACGTATTGTTATAGTTGTTTTGCTTCTTTTGGTAGATTTAGACAGTCGCTGGTGGCAGTTCGTCTTATATTTTAAGATTTTGTTGTTGTTGTTGTTTTGTTTTTGTAAACTGATGCTGCTGTAAATGATGATTATGATGATCAATTGCCCTGAAGAAGAGCCAAGTATGTTTGAAAATGTGGGTAAATGATTCAAATGGAGTTCTATATAATCATATTATTACTTGCCTTTAGTGTATCTGAATAGTTACCTTAGACAGTCGTGTTATAGTTTGTCATTTTTATAAAATGATGATGATGATGAAGATGATGTTTTGCTTTACCCGTCCTGAAGAAGGACCAACTCGCTTCGAAAATTTGGATTTTGCTTTTTCTTTATTATTTTTTTTATTTTTTAAATTTATTTTTTACTTTTATTTTAATTTCTTTTCTTTTTCTTTTTTTTTTAAAGCTCTTTATTTATTATCTTATTATATCTTTTTGCCTTTCAATTTTGATTTATTTATTTACTTTCCATTCTTTTCCATTTTCCATCCCTATTTGTGAATTATCTGCATGTATTTTTCATTTATTAAATATTCCAATACTGGTCGACAGTCTTTCTGTCTTAAAAAAAAAAAAAATGAAAAAAGAACTTCTATAAAATAATGATGGTAATGATGATAAAGATGACACTTACCTGACATTACGATAAGCATTGTACCAGACAGTTGAGGGGCTGACCCACAGGTACCGGATCGTGTTGTTGAAGGTGATGTGGGTGTTATTTGACTGTGTGGGGAATAATGATATAATATTGGTAAAGTATTTTATCTCACAGCATGTGTATACAGTTTTATGTTTGGTCGTAAATAGAAACAGTAGAAAATATAACCCTAAAGATTTAGTTTTAAACTTCGTTTCAGCGAAAACAGCACTCCACTTCAGGAAACATTACTGCGTCAAAGTACCGAAATCAAAACGGAGAACACAACTTGTCTCCAAGGTAAAAGACTGCACAATCTTCGGTGATGTTATTCTTATAGACAAATATTAAAAACGAACCAAAAAGACTGCCATAATAAATACCCTACATATATTCTTTAATTTAACCATTGTAAATCAGAAGGTGCTCCTATTTAAACAAGATTAAAAACCATATCCTATACAATGAGCAAATCATTTTATTAGTCATTTACATTTTATGTGTTTTCTTTGTTGCACTGACAATTGAGCTCGAAAGTGTGGCCAATGATATCAGTTATTTAATTTCTTAAATAGCCATATCAAGTTCTTCATATTCTGTTCTTGTTGTTGTTTATAGTTTTTGATATATTTGATTAGTTGCCGGTACAAAATGACAAGAGCAAAGACGATGACAATGGACACTAGGCCAGAGTCTTCTTGACTTACCGTGATGTTTGTCCCACAGTCACTAAACACATCCCAGCCGATGGAGATGTGGGTGGAATTGACCGCCCTGAAGATGGTGCAGGAGCTGGGAGGGTCTGGGTAGATGTTGATGTTGGCGGCAGTCAGATTGGGAAACAGCATGCGGTCGAAGACAACGGTAACGTTCTCAGAGTTGCAGAAAACATCAGGCTCATTCAGGTTGTTGTTCTGGTTTCCTGTAAAGTTACAATAGACGTGTATATATATACTCCAGAACCGTCCACTCTCGTATGTTACAATGCCATCTCTTCTTTTGTATGCCCCTTCTTCTTCCTCTTCTTCTTGAAACGGTACCCTGCAAGATCGTCTTTGCAAGGTCTGAACATCGCGTGACCTGGCCATACGACACCAGTTTACGGCGTTTCACTATAGCTAGAAGATTGGACTATGGCCCAATTTCATTATTAATTCGTCTTTTAACTTCTTCATTCGTAATGCGATCTCTGAAAGTTCTGCCAAGAATTTTGCGGAAACATCTCATTTCTATAGCCTTAATTCTCCTCCCCGTGCCTGTGTGAGGGTCCAAGTTTCATCATAAAGGAAGACGAACATAAGCAAGGAATGCATCAGTCAGATTTTTTTGAGCTGACAGCGATGTTTCTATATGGTTTTGAGTTGTGTCACGGCTCGCTGATTCACAAACAGCAAAAAAAGGACAGGAGGAAATGGAAGAAGATTATTGTAAAGTCTAGTATGACGGTGCCCCAGCGACCTCAACAGGTTATGGGACAGGAGAGGAAAAGGAAAGTCTACTTTTTCCGACATAGGCTGGTGTAGATGTTGGAAAGGAAAGCCCTGTCTACTAAAGACTTACCTGTGCCGTAATTCAGGGGCAGACACTGCACTCCGGCCAAAGGGGAGGTAGCAAAGGTGCAAAACCCTACACCTGGAACGTTGGGACAGTTGAGAACGCTGGTCTCATTGCCAACACAGCTTGTTCTGCCCACGGATATCGTTCGGCTGGTGGGATAAGTCACGGCGTTCATAATCACAGCCGGAAGAGGGATGAACTGTGGATCACTAAAAAACAAGAAAGAAAAAAGGTGACGAAAAGTGATTGACTCCATCTCCTTAAACCCCTCTCTCCAAGACCCAGCCAGTAAAATAACAAATAATTTATTTCAAGGGGATGAGCGCAAAAAAAAAAAGTACCTTTGTATGTTATATTAGTGAAATTACAATGCAAACGTTACTGAGTATCAGATTTAAGTTTTGATAAAACTGGAATTTTTTATGACATTCCCATGTTTTGTGGTAAAGATGAGACTGAATTGTGAGCGTATTTTTAATTGTAATTTTACCCCCCCCCCCCTTCTCCTCAAGATATCCTCCCTCAGGAGATTGAAAGACGTTTATAGAACGGAGTAAACCCCCCCCCCCCCGCCCACACACACACACCTTTTTTTTTTTTTTTAAAAATATAAGTATTTAAAAAAAAAAAAGAGAGAGAGTCATTACGTCACAGTTTCCCTTCCTTATAATCTTCTGAAATAAGGGCCCAAAGTTCTGATCATAAAATTACTATGTTTGAGAGTGAGTTTCTAAAGTAGGAAGAGACGGGCAGTTTTATGCACTAGGCTCCACTCGCCAATTCTAAAGAGGTGCGGGCTAAAACTGCAAAAATGAGACTTAATCACCGGAGATTGGATTCCCCTCCTCTTCCATGCTTTCAGAACTATTGCCTACGCAAAATCTTCCTTCATCCACCCCTTGTGTTGGACTGGGGGTTCATTTTACTATCAGGGCTAATAACATAGGTGCTATTTGCCTCTGGCCCAAACTCTGCCCCCTTGGCCACTTACGTATTCGAGCCGTCCTAAGTGGTCTGGCGCACGATATGAGTGCATGTGCTTCATGCAGGCTGCTCAGTTCACAGTACCCCCTTCTTCCCCCCCCCTCCCTTTTTTTTCTGAATCAGCTTTCTCTACCACGATGATGGATTATTTAGGGAGTTCAGAGAACATAATCATTTTGTAAAGTGCCATGCTAAAAACTCTGTCCACTCTGTGGGGTGCCAGTCTGGATGGATGGACGATTATCTTCATATTCATGACCATGTGCGGTCTATCCCATAATATGAGCAACATACCCTACTTCTCTGAGCACAAAAATGTCCCCCAAACATCTGTGACTAATTACTATCGCAGGAAATTAAATTGTCCCCCCTAAAGTATGTGTCGTAAGAACATGGCTATTACACGAACTATAAAACATGAACGAGCTGCTTTTAGGCAAATGGACATCAAAATGTAATAATTAGTGCTTTAATAGGTGTTTGCAGTCTAAAAAGATTAGACCTACTCAAATTCCATTTTTATTTCTTTGTAGTTTAGATAAAACACAATAGCTCATCTATCAAACGTGTTTTATTTACTCCATAGACGTGAGGACACAGTGTCTGTGTACATCTATGTAATTTCCCTCTCTCTTTAATTTTCTTTCGCCTCAAAAGAACGATCACATATCAACACACACACACACACACACACACACACACACACACACACACACACACACACACACACACACACACACACA
>JBCAUA010052357.1:0-11582 GCA_038406235.1 Peronia verruculata
AAAACAAGTTTGAAAATTTTTTTAAAAAAGCAAATAACACTTATAAATTTCTTCTTCTTGATGTTGAGTTGAAGATGAATGTCGTTATCATGATAAATATTGTTGTTGTCATTATCGTCCTTATTATTGCTGTTGTCGCTGTTGTCGTTATTACGATTGTTACTGTTGTCGTTCTGTGTGTAAATAAGGCTAGGTGCTGGGCACATTATCATTTTTTTCTTCTGTACTTACCACCACAGAATTTAAGACGTCTTTGCAGAATGATTCTGATGTACAACTCTATTGTTGAATACGGAACAAAAAAGAAAAAAAAAAATCAAGCCACTAGTGGAAGGCGACTACCTGTGTAGAACAGCCATGTTTCGTTGCAGAGTGTCCACAGGCCTCTCCACACGGAATAAATGGTTGAGAGTAGTCTGGGACAATTGAAAAGTCTCACACTTCAGGCTTCTGTGTAGGATAGTGATAACAATAACACGCCTCGACCTGTTGACTCCAATTTGTCGTCATATTTCCATCAGAGAAGTATTCAGTTGGCATCTTCCTCCGGCTGGTGCACTTCTCGAAAACCTCCCTCAGACCCCTGTTCAAGCTGAATTCTCAGGTCACGCTGCGTAGAGCTGCCATTTGAGAGGTTTCTTGTTATCTTATTGACCTATACTTTGGCTGTAAATAGCCGTCTTTGGCCATTTGCATGACACTATCTGCCACTGACTAGACATGACATAATAATGATAGGAGCACCTTGAGTGCTCTTAAGTTCCATCCTTCCCGTTTAAGGATTTTATCAGAACCTTTATTTGTCCTCTTTGCTTAAAAAGAGGCCTTCGAATTGGATTATCTAATTTCTTTCATTGTAACAGGTTGTTGAGTGGTCTTTGTATAATCGTCACCTCTCAGCCATTCCGGGGGTTCCTTGCGATAAGGCTTGTTAGAAATATATTGCGACACGTTTATTCCACCAAAGGTTGATTGACGACTATAGCCGTGGCCTTTGACTCGTAAAGCGCTAATTTGGGTTAGGAGATCGGGTCAGTAAAAATGTGACATGAAGGTATAAAGTCCTCGAATGACATTCTTGCAAGTGCCGATAAACTAGGCAAGGAACTGTCCCATGTTCCTTAGCATAAACCATGAACATTACGTTTTTGTTTCGACTTCCAACCTCCCGTGGGTGGTTATCTAGATATAACCATGTACATATAACACATTCTAAAATAACAACTAAAAGAAAAATCTCTATCGTGTACTGTCCATTTGCTTGCCTTTTTTGCCCCTGACATGCTGGGTAGTGGTAAATATATCTCAGCTCATGAAGGCTGGGCTGTTCACATCATCGCTGAGCGTAAAGAAAAAGAGGACACAGTGACACAAGAAAAAAGGAGATCATCAGAATCTATGCCAGTGTCTTTGTGTGGTCGTCACAGCCCTTATGTCGAGAAACTGCCATTTTTCACATCTGCAATTATCCTTTCCACGTTTAAGATCATAGCTTCCACACATACACACGCACACACACACGCACGCACACACACACACACACACACACACACACACACACACACACACCCAATCACACACTCCCGCACACGCCAACAGACACATATACTGCTGGTCCAGGTGAAAAAAACAGAATAGAGATAAAACGTGCATTTACTGCACAAGTAAGAAAAAGTGTCAAAGTTGTAAAAAAAAAAAAAATGTGTTAAATTGTCTGTTTCTTATATCCACAAATATTCCACGAAATTCTAACAAAACTTTCCACCATTTCTGAAAGCCTGCCCTAGGTCATGATCTCAGCATAATGTGTTTCACGGAGCTAGTAAATGGCACACTGCAGTGACACCAACTGAAAATGCTCAGCTGTGAACCACGGAGAGAGACATGAGACACATGTGTTCTATTCATATTCGTAGGTTGCAGATTGCCATGATTGTTATTAGTCTGTTATAATGGGCATACGTAGGTAGTCTTGTACATTGAAATGATCAAGCAATAGATCTGTATCTCATAGGGGTTTTTTTTCTTTTCTTTATTTTTCTTTCTTGTGTTTGTTTTGTTTGTTTGTTTGTTCTTGTTGTTTTGTTTTTGTTGTTTTGTTAGATTCCTTTATTTATTCAATTAGTTCGATAATTACATTTTATTATTTTTATTATTATTATTGTTTGTTTGTTTCTTTGTTTGTTTGTTGTTTTTTGTTTGTTTTTTTTTTTTAATCGGTAGAGTCGAGACAGTGGAATGGTAACTGATAGTAATATCTACGGGAGACAGTTGTACCCTGTTCTGTTACATGATCTTCAGTGTTAAGGCGAGAACTAAATATGACCAAAGTCCTGTTATCCAGCATGTCACACTCAGATAAAGGACGTAAATGTATAATAAGGTATTGTGCACTTTGAGCGGAGATTAAGAAACTCCGTCTAGAAAGAAGACATATAGCCAGATAATTATACACATTTTCGTTTGTCCGGTGTACTTTTAACGGATCAGATCACAGTCTGATATAGTGGGGGCAAGAAACTCCGTCTAGATGGAAGACATGTTGCCAGATATACACACTTTTTTTTTTCTTTCGATTTACTTTCTAACGGATCAGATCAGATATAGTGGGGCCAGGTCCTTCAAGAATGTCCAAGATACCCAAGATACTGTAATATATAGATTGTTTTTAATACTTTCTTACAATACAAAGACATGACTTCAGTGTTAACTAACTACTCCACCGTCACGCCTGTACATATTACGTTGGTCACAGAAAAATATACAAGGGTAAGAGGTTATTTTCCTCCGTCAGTTAAACTAGAAACATTCATAACGCCAAAAATAAAGTAACGGCTGTGTATACATCTTCGTGCATTCTAAGTTTGAGCATATTTATTATTATCTTAATGCCCGATTAACTTTGTTAACATGAATTACGGGTTCGTTGACATCAGCTTATTACTGCCGTAGTGTAAATTAAATTCACAAAAGGATCTATCCAACAGAGGAATGTTTTCACTGATACATAAAGTTGTTGGGCTTCTATATGTGTGTTTATCACACTTTCATCTCGCAGCGCGGGCGTGTTCTTCACGAACACCAGTATTCGGCAGTGCCATACAACATGTACATTTAAGAAATAAAATGTGGAGATGCTCATGATGGGCTGTAAATGTTCCACAGAGGAGCAGTCTTAAATGTACAGACAATCTATGTCGAATGGACAGTAAACTGAACTGGAGTTCAGCAATCTCAGAAGTCCATAATGGATCTTCCTGTTCTCCATCTCTTTTAATGGTTGTTCCTAACTGTGCTGAGTAGAACCAGATAGCCAGGTCTTGGTGACTCAGTGACAAGGAAAAAAATCGACGTTCACGATTCACAACATGGAGGTTTTCAGAAAATTTTACAGAAATTGTATGTCTCTGTTCAAATCATTCTGATTGTCCTCTTATTATCCAATGCAGGTATCCAAACTGCAATATTTTTGGCTTTTTTTTTTTTTAATGGTGTCCTGCTTTAAAGTCTCTACTCTCTAAAGTTTGTATAAAGTACAGCTAAAGTTGTATATTACGGCCCTATAAGATTGAAAACGATTCTCATTTTGAGAAGCAGCTTCGCAAACAGATAATAATATTCTGCCTATATGCAAACCTTCTCAAACGAGAGTCATTTTCAATCTTATAGGGCCCTACTTCTCTCTCTCTCTCTTTTCTCGTTTCTATCTCTCTGCCCTCTTTCTCTATCTTTCCCTCTTTCTCTCTCACACGCACACATACACCCTCACTTTGAGACACAATGACGTGCAAGAGAATGGAAATTAACTTACATCACGCTCGCTGTTATGTGATTATACAAGGCACATTTATGACTATCTCTCCCCCCCCCCCCCCTTCCCTCCTCTCCCCAACCCTCACGAGGCCCCTAAAACAAGATGCTCGATTTTATATTATGGAGCATTTGATAACGTTGATATCAAACGAATCAGTGGTAAAAATTAAACGTGGACACCGTCACAATTCTTCAAGGGCATAGAATCTCAGATATCATAAAGCCTGATTTCACTGTCCACTCATTCGTTCCCTATTGCCAGCAACTGATACACGTCCCAGAAAGACAGCAATGAGCAAAGTAATCCTCTGCTACGGTCCAGTCAGTCACAAGGTTAAATGTTATTCTAAGAGATGAGATTTGCTTGGGCCTGACAGGTCTAGCTTAACACTGTGCCTAAGGACAGTTGTACTTGCATCCAGGTTATCTTCAAAAGGCTGGGACAGTTACATGTACAACATAACATGTATCACAACTCCACAGTTCCTCTCTCAATTGAAAAATGTAATCATTTTAGTCACAGTGCTTGGGTCCTTCTGTTAGATCCAGTCTGGGTAGCAAAGTGTACTGGCGCCAAAACGAGTAAATGGTCTCTTTTTACTTTAAAGTGATTTTTAAACTAATCCAGAGAATACTATTAAGAATGAAATACATTACCTATCATGTTTAGCTGTACAATAAGAACCTTACGTGTATTTCTGTATAGGACATAGGCGTGTAGCACAAGTATATCATGTTGCTGCTTATTGATTCAATCAATAAAATTTTATGATGTTGTATGTTGGCAGTGAAAATAAGAGGGAAAATGGGGCAAAACAAGGCCGCTGGGAGAGAGGGATGCAGGCAGAAATTAAGATGATTTTATTTCTTGCCAAATGGCAGGACCGTTTTGCAGCATCGAGCCCTGTGCCATCACTGCTCCCATGCCACTGGCTTATTGTAGCATAATGAATTAATAAAGTACAGCTCTCTGTTTATCTAATACTTCTGTAACCAGGATATGCAAGGGAGTCTTCCTAAGATACCGTCCAACCAAGGATCATTCCGAGATAGGCGAATGCAGAGATAGAAATATGAAGGAGTTTTGTTTTTGTTTGTTGGAGGACTCTGTCCTCTGTTTACCCGTTTCGCCTTAGGGTCATATTGAGTTGTGTCCTTAACAGTAATGGGATGTTTTACATATTGTTTTTAATGGGTCCCCTTTCCCCCTTGGGTTAAAAGTGGTATACGCATTGGCATTGTAATTGACTGTATTTCTTTTTGCTTTTGTGGCTTACTTCTGAATCGCCCACGATTTGCCCAATACTCAAATTGATTGCATCCATAAGAAATAATCAACATATATTTTGTATCTATAGAATCGCTACTACCCTGTGGAGGGAGTCACAGGTATGATTGTGAGCCATACAACTTTGACAATCTTGCCGACATCGGAAGAGTGGAGTATTAAAATTCTGTTCAGTAACAGATGTTTGAGCACGGTGAGAATTCCTTTGGCTAGGAGATTTTAAAAGATTTTTTTTTCTCAAGTTGTCTTTTTAAAGCTTAAACCAGTCATAGTGAAAGATGATTTACAGAGAAGTAAGTTCTTGTCAAGGCCAGTGAAGTATCAGTGCGGCAACTATTACTACAGGCATGATTTTTCTACCTGGAAAACTAACAGAAGAGAACAGTATCGAACAATAATTATAGACAATTGCAACAAGGATTACTACGGATGATGTTTTGTTATTGTTCTTGTTGTTTTTCTTCTTCTTCCTCTTCTTCTTCTTCTTCTTTTTCTTGCTGCTGTGGCTGCTGTTGTTGTTGTTCTTGCTGTTGTTGTTGTTGTTGATCTTGCTGTTATTGTTGCGATTGTTGTTGTTGCTATTGTTGTTGTTGTTGCTGTTGTTGTTGTTGCTGCTGCTGTTGTTGTTGTTGCTGCTGTTGTTGCTGTTGCTGTTGTTGTTGTTGTTGCTGTTGTTGTTGTTGCTGCTGCTGCTGTTGTTGCTGTTATTGCTGCTGCTGCTGTTGTAGTTGTGTTCGGCTTTAATTGAGTATCAGCACTGGCTATTTGAAACCCATTGATTGATGTCGTTTGTCGTGATACACTAGCGGGTTACACGGTACAACAGGATGCAATGTACATTATCAGCATAGCGGACGGACAGGTTCATAGGTCATATCAATATGGACAAAAAATAGTAAAAGGGTCAAGGTGTATGGAAAACAATCACGAGATTTGAAATACCTGGGATATCATCAAGCCCGGCTGAAGTCGGATCCGGCATCATGGAGCTCCTCGGTGTCAGTATTGTTGGCGCAAGGAAAAACAACTCATTAGCGACTGCATCAAAGGCACAAAACCTGTTCAGTTACACTTATTGTCATACCTGCACGTATTAAGGCAGTAATATTATTTCTTTCAGCCAAGGCTTAGCGGTGAAGGAAATGGCACTGTGGGCGTCATACTTTCATGCAGATCTTTAATTTTTTGTTTGTTTGTTTTATTTTAGCTCTATTACCATAGTGCTTTGCATCTTTGAATGAGAGGTCGTTGTGCTCAGTCCTATTACTTCCCTTTATTAGACAAAAGAGGGATTGAACAAGCTGTGTAAGCAGGAAAAAAAAAAAAATCGCTTTGCCCCCTTGACTTGAATCACACACCTTGGAGAATTCCAGAAAAATCAGAATACATAGAGAATGTTTTTCTTCTTTAGTGTTGTAATTTTATCAGAATTTTTGGCGACCAGTCTTTCGAATGTCATGAAGTGAAGTGATTTTTTTCCTCTTTACACTGGTTGTTAAACACCACTTGTGTCTGGCAAGGGGAAGTACTTGTAATAGGGCTAGTCAAAGTGATCTCCCCTTACACTAATCCCTCTTCTGGGAGGGGCAGATAATCTGCGAAACGATCTCCCATTTGCTTTGCCTTCAATCGAAATATTGAAATATTTTTAACGAAAATGTCGTTTGTCACACTTTTTTTTTTCCTCCCCCATCAATCCTTTCATTACTACGAAAGTAGGTTTATCTCAGCTCTTTTTTTTTTTCTTTTAGAGAGGTTGGCTGTTTTGACCGAGAATTTTTGGTGGGTAACATTAGTAACAATTTTGAATTTCGAAATTTTGCCGGGGACAGCGACACTCAGTCTACCCTTCCATCAATTTTCAACTGCCAAGGGTTCGTTAACGTGCGCGGCGTACTCACTGGACCTCATAAATATATTCGCCCTTATCCGAGAAGGCTAGACGTCGGGCTTCCTTACCCAGAAGAAGCCAAGGGATCGTTGAGTCACAGAAAAAAAATGCAGGTCTTTCGATCTTCGCGTCCTTCCATCCCCCAGTGGGAGAACCCGCGAGTCGGCCAAAAACAGTTGCCTCACCGACATGAGTTGTTTTCACCCTGAAGCAGACAGCAAACCACAGAGCCACTGCTCCCCCCCCCCCTCCCCCCTGGTGATCACACTTACATTCTTGGTGTCTTGGTACGCTTTTCAACCTCCTGGGGATGGTTATCTACTTAAAAATCAAACACGATCCTTGCTGAAAATTCATTTTTTTTTTCTACACTTATCTAGTTAGGGCTGTTTGTTAGGCTAACTTATTCTGATATTCTTTATATTAGTATAGTTTATCTGATGTTTTTGTCGCCGAATTTTATGTCCTATTGCGTCTCAGCAACGGTGCAGAAAAGTCCTTATAAGAACAAATCATGTTTATCTTTTCTTCATCTTTAAAGGCGTGTTAGTTCATGAGAAAGGAAAATTATGTTTTAAATCGAACTACTCTCTGTTACTGAATGCAGATTTGGTCTCATTACATACACGTAGGTTTTGTAAACAGGTGTAGATAATCACATGAACACGGTTACCAACTTGGTTGGCGCCACGCCAAGAAACATAAAATGAAGACAGGGTGAGAGCGATACTTCATACAGTGAGTCACTGCTCAAGTGGGAGGGCGAGCAACATTGGTAGTGATGGTCTGCCATTTTTCCCGCCAGTCTGCTTACGACTGTAGCTTTTTGTTTTTTTCTCCCAACAGCTGTAAGACTCTGCTTGTCTGTTGCCACAGTTGTAACGTGGTCTATGTCTGTCTGTTACCGTACCCGTAACATGGTGTTACTCTGTTACCACCGAAACGTAACATTGTCTTTGTTTGTCTTTTACCACAGGTGCAACATGGTCTGTTACCATAGCTATAACGGGGTGTTTGTCTTTCTGTTACCAAAGCTGTAACAGGGTGTCTGTTACCACAGCCGTAGTATTTATCTGTCACCACAGCCGTAACATGGTGTTTATCTGTTACCACAGCTGTGACATGGTGTCTGTCTGTCACCACAGCCGTAACATGGTGTTTGTCTGTCACCACAGCCGTAACATGGTGTTTGTCTGTTACCCAGCTGTAACATGGTGTTTGTAAGTTACCGTAGGCGTACCATAGTGTTTGCCTTTTACCACAGCTGTAACATGGTGTTTGTCTGTCTGTCACCACAGCCGTAACATTGTGTTTGTCTGTTACCACAGCTGTAACATTGTGTTTGTCTGTCACCACAGCCGTACCATGGTGTCTGTCTGTCACCACAGCAGTAACATTGTGTTTGTCTGTTACCACAGCCGTAACATGGTGTTTGTCTGTTACCCAGCTGTGACGTGGTGTTTGTCTGTTACCGCAGGCGTACCATAGTGTTTGCCTGTTACCGCAGCTGTAACATGGTGTTTGTCTGTCTGTCACCACAGCCGTAACATGGTGTTTGTCTTTTACCTCAGCCATAACATTGTGTCTGTCTGTTACCACAGCTGTGACATGGTGTTTGTCTGTTACCACAGCTGTGACATGGTGTTTGTCTGTTACCACAGCCGTAACATGGTGTTTGTCTGTTACCACAGCCATAACATGGTGTTTGTCTGTCTGTTGCCACAGCAGTAACATGGTGTGTGTATGTCTGTTATTACGGCTGGACGGCTGGAATATTGTGTGTGTGTTTTTTTTTTTTTTTTCTGGCTGTTGTCACAGCTCCTAACTGTACCATTGTTTGCCTTCTGTCTATCACCATAGCTGTAACATTGTCTTTGTCTGTCTGTCTCCGCAGCTGTAACATTGTGTTCGTCTGTCTGTCTCCGCAGCTGTAACATGGTGTTTGTCTGTCTGTTACCACAGCCCTAGCATGACGTCTATAACCACAGCTATAACATTATTCTTGTCTGTCAGCACAGCTGGAACGTTTGGCTACTTTGCCATGCCAGCTGTAACACTGTGCTTGTCTGTCTGTTACTTTAATTGTAACAAATTTGGAAGCATCACGTATAACATAACCAGCATAATATGGGCCCAAATCATAACATTTTATCTCTCTTAAATGTGTCCATGGTGAGTAATTACACTTACTAGATCTTTCAGTATCCCCTCCCCCCCCCCCCCCCACCATGAGGGCCAGGGGTATATAAGACGGTTCTTTGCTCCCACCTCCAGGCGGGAAAGCATGCCATCAATCAGATGTCTACCATGGTTTACCAATCTTGACGTTTCAGAAGTGGCATCTCTTCTCCTTTTGCTCCTGTCTTCTGTCCCGCTTCCTTTCCTCTCTTCTTCTTGACGTGTAAACGTATCTTACCGTGTTTGGCACAATATAGATGTACTGATGTGTCGTTAAACCCCAACACAAACAAACAGTAACGCAATGCTTTGCCTCCCGTCGCAGTTTCTGCCTTGGCGGGCATCTGGAACTCTTGGATTTTGGTTCACTTTCACTGTTCTCCCAGCTGTCGTAGATGTAGATGGAGATGTTTTACTTGTATAGGGAAAACTGGAGGCAGAGGGTCACATAACTTTTCCTCCTCTATTATTTCTTTTTTTTTTTTTTTAATCGTGGGCGTATACGTTAAGAGCCGAGTTGTTGCAATGTCGCAATACAAGTGGGCGGATTTTCTTTTTTCTTTTTTCTTTAAGTATCTGGATGACAGCAATTGCAAACAGATATAGATCTAGGACATAACAGCAGTCAAAGCTTAGTCAGAGAGTTTTGAAAACTGATTTAGTTTTATTGAGTTTTATTGTTCAAATATGGCGACATGCATACGCCTTTTTTTTTTTTTTGTTTTTTGTTTTGTGCAAGTACAGCAGAAACTGAACAGATTTTACATAAAGAACGTGCTCATTTTAAGATGGATGTATTTCTTTGATTTCATGATTATTGCATTGCGGTAACGAAAAAATAAGAAAGCTGAACTTCATTTACCCTGAACAGGAAATTCTATTCACACACACACACACACACACACACATACTGTGATACACACACACACACACACACACACACAGATGAGAGAAGAGAAAGAGGAGTGTTTGGAGTGAGGAGTGACTCGAACATTATCAGCTCTGTTTTATCTTCCCATCCTTGCCACTTCTCGCCAGCCATGACCTCGGCAGTTGAATCAGTTTTGCATTCACTGCGTGATGGAAACTTTCCTATCTCGTGGCAGAGTTAAAGCGTGTGTCAATGTGATGACGTAAAAAGCATCTGGGAGCCACACTGCACCTATAACACTGACTTTTTTCTTTTTCTTTTTGTTTAGTTTCAGTTTTGCATATCTTAATCCTTTACATTTTATTTTTGTTTGCAAAATAAACTGAACTGGTGACTTTTTTTTTTTTTTTTGGTTGTTGTTTTTTAATTATCCTAGAATAATGTGGCCTAAAGATTTTGACTGCTAAAATCTTTGAGGAAAGAGAGAGAGAGAGAGAGAGAGAGAGAGAGAGAGGGAGGGGGGGGGAACGAAAACGTTAATTTGCTAGCACTAACCAGGCGTAGTTCCCAACTTAGTCCGCCCTACAAATTCGTGCGCTGCAGAAAGTAGTCCACATGACATTTTCAACAGTCACGCGCATGGTTTTAGATAGGCAAAGTAACTCATCCACAACCTCTTTCCTTTACGCTGTTTTGACTGCTAAATCCGCAATATCCTTCTACGACTGCAAGCTATTTTTGTTACCATTGCATATACAGCAACTACCACTGTAGCTATCGGTATTCTTGCTTCTACCACGATTGCTGCTACTAAACAATCTCCATTATTACTACATGTACTATTACTTCGACTACTTTTATTACTAGTACCATTTTCTTTTCTCAACTGCTACTAAGTCTTGTACTACTCCTATCACTACTATCTCTAGTATAATTCTATTGCTTCCACAGCTACTAAGCCTTCTACCATCCCCATGACTACTGCTACTACCACTGTCACTAATAGTACTACTACTACTGCTGTTAATACTACGACTGCTGTTGATGCCACTGCTGCTACACTATCCAACTATTACTCCTTCTAGAACTACTACCACTATCCTAATTACTACTATTATTACTAACGTACTACTCTCGGAAGCATACCTACTCTTCTTCCTCTTCGACCTTCTCCTCTTCCTTCTATTACCATCGACTTTACAACTACTATAATTATTATTACTACTACTCTCAGAATTATATCTGCCGGTACTTCTATTCATCTTACTACTACTACTACCACCACTACTACTACTACTACTACCACCACCACTACTACTACTACTGCTGCTACTACTACTACTACTACTACTACTACTGCTGCTACTACTACTACTACTACTACTACCACCACCACTACTACTACTACTGCTGCTGCTACTACTACTACTACTACTACTACTACCACCACTACTGCTACTACTACTACTACTGTTACTACTACTAATACAACTAATTTATGACTACTACTAGTATTACTACTACTACGATTACTACGAGTA
>JBCAUA010052368.1:0-11581 GCA_038406235.1 Peronia verruculata
GCCCATGGGGGCTTTCTACGACATAGGGATTTTTTTTTTAACAAACTTAATATATACATGTAAAATGAGGGGGGGGGGGGGGATCTTTCGGGTTGTTTTGCTGCGTCATGAAAAATTTGAAAAGTTCATGACAATTCACACACACACAAAAAAAAAAGATGTTTCTTCTTATCATAAAGATGTTATCTAAAATTTTAGGGTTCACATTAAAAAAAAAAAAAAAGAGAGAGAGAGAGAGAGAGAGAGAGAGAGACAAAGGAACGCATGCTCAACACATATCCACACACACGTACTCAATTCTATAAAAATGACCTGAAAAATAAAATCCAGATTCTTTGAAAACAAAATCTCCACTTCAACGGGAACCACAATTAAAATGGCCATTTACAGCATTCAGTCGTGAATAGAATTTCAAATCTCCTTCAGTTAGTGTTAGTAGTGTTGGTCGGGACTTGTAGACGAGGTCATTCCAATCATTATAGTTGTTTAGTTCTGTCAAGTATGTTTGTATAACTGACCATGTTCTTTCTATGACTCACCCAACATCTGTCTCCTTATCTCCACTCCGACGCTACTTTATGATGTCTCACAAATAGCTCAAATTCTGAGTTCTCAGTCTGTCTGTCTCTTTCTATTTTAATTCTCCCTCCTCATTTTCTCCCACATTCAACTCAAAATTTTAATCGCATTCTCCGCCGTCTGTTCCGTCATCAGCCTGTCTGAGTTCCCAGCCATCAGTCTGAGGGACATTTGTACAAACAAGATTAAGGAAGGAACAAAAACTGGAGCAGCATCCACCCAGACTCCAGTCCTGGCACGCGTGCGGACTAGTCCTAACGTGCTGTGACAAAACCTCTATTCCTTGAAAACTTCTCTTTTGGGAGAAATCGAACTTTTTGTTTTGCCAGTCTTTCTATTGATGTCTTGTTTGCAAAAAAAAAAAAAAAAAGAGAGGGGGAGGTGGTGATGTGAGATTGCATACACTTGCCAATATTCCTTAAAACACGAACAGCCTGATTTTTTTTTTTTACTTGCCATAACGATCAGTTTCGAATTTTCTTATCCAGACCAATGGCGTTTTCAAAAGTGCTACAGTCATTTTTTAAGTGTTACGAAACGAATTTAAAGAGCTTGACCAAATGAGTTCAAAGAAATTGGCAAGGAAAATGCTAACCACATCCTGGACGAAAAACAAACTTTAGAGAATGGCATCACAGAAAGGTCTGTCTTTTACCCTGAGAGGCTTATCTGAATCTGCTAGGATACCTGGCTATTCGTATTAAAGAAATTAATGAAGTTTTACACCTCACTATGTGAGATATTAGTTGTGATCTTCACCTTAATCTATGATGTTTGAAATTAGTTCACTTCTGACGGTTGGCGGGTGAGGGGGGGGGGGGGGGGGGAGCTTTGACCAAACCAACTCCTTGACTAAGTTAGGGTTGATATTGTGGAATGTTATATTTTGATAAGTGGGCAGATAATTAAAGCTTTTACAACCCAAGGTTACAAACGTGAGACAGCTTTATAAATGGTTGAATCTAAATGAAACTTTGAGTAGTCTATATAAATAAATGACTCCAAAGAATAAGCATTTTCTGATGACCCAATAATCAGTCGATCTAGACCTATAATTGTAATAAGTCTAATTCTGGACCTCTGATCTATAGCATCCCTTTACCCTTTAGAGTCATACTGTAACTGTCTCATAATTTATAGCTGAACATGTCTATATTATTAGGTTTTTAGTTAAACTTTGATGACAAAGGCGTTTTACTAAAGTATCTCAGTAGCCACTCGCTGATCTGCACGGCGACCACTCAACCAGTAAAACACGTGCACATCGGACAGATGCCGGCTCATCCTCTTCTTCAAGGGCCGTCCCAAATTAGTTTCGTTTATAACCGAGTTTGTCAGAGCTCTATGGTAGTTAATGAAAATAAACTTCCTGACATCTGGCCCTTTCTGGTCTCTGACGAGCCGAAGTTGCCCCGGAAGTTGAAGCTCATTGAGTCGCCATCAGCTGTTGTGGTATGAGAGAAGTAAAAGTTCAGCTATATTGTTATGGTGTTTTGGGACTCGGCTTTCTCAGAAAAAGAATCAATTTGCATCTGTTAAATTCTTCAGGACTCATAACTATATGCCCAACTTTGAATGCATACAGCCTTCATTTCTCCCTAATCCTATCTCGAGTTTCTTGAATATAAATAAAATGAAATAGTTCATATAATAATAAAATAAATAAGATAAATAAATAAATAAATAAATAAATAAATAAAATAACATAAAAAGAAAGTAAAATAAAATAAATAAAGATAAGTTCAGAAAAGAAAGGGGGGGGGGGGGGAAGAAAAAAAATATGATGAATGAAGACATAATAAAATTCAACAACATGGAAAAAGAATGACAATTTAAAGAAAGGACAATCCCAAACAACATTCTTAAGTCTATCAAGGACATTAAACGGCCACACAATAATATAATTCTATGACACTCTGACATGCCATGGGTGGTAATAGTTCTACATTGTCCACTCTTCTTGACTATTTGTACAACACTGTGTATTCTCTATTAAATACCTGTGGCTAGTACAAATTGACGAGACAAGCATGAGAATATGGTCATTTGTTTAGTTAAGGAGGAACACTTGTTGCACAGTCACTTTCCTGTGAATTTATGCTCTGTCAATACGGTGGTCCCCTAACAGGAAACTGTCAGCTCCATAATCTGTGTCATCCCCTCGTGTCAGTGCTTAGTCTTGTACCTCTCAGCGCCTGTCCACTACGACGTTAAGTGCAATCGGACATTACAGGCTTTCTATCAGTGCTGAAATATTTCTGGTGCCCACTTTTATGCACGACCTATTAAGGGGGGATGTCAGGAGCTTTCACGAGGGTCATCCCCATTTGTACAGATCACGTAACACCATGAGCTATTGACCCTTGAGTGGACATCGCTGGACTTTGTCCATTCTCTTCCCCTTTCTAGCCTCGTGCTATTCCCTGGAGCTAAACAAGACATTCACATACTTCCCTGGAACGTCTCGCACCAATTAGAGATGCTTTGGAAGACCCACTTAGGCTGAACGACCCTCTCGCGCCATTTTGGAAATGGATGGTACAATACTCCAGAGCCTTGTTTAGGCCACAATTAAGATCATTCTTGCGATGTAGTTAGCTCTGAAAATTGCAATTACCCAAGTCGTGTTCTAGCGGGCCCCCCTCGTGTCAACAGCCGGGGGTCAAATCAACGATGACCTCCGGATGATTGTGGTAAGAGTGGAAGGCGGGGAAGGGGGAGGGGTCGGAAGACGCCGTGGTCAGTGCCCACTGTTGTTGTAGCGGTAAAGTCGAACAATAGGGCTCTCATGCTACCCCCCGTTGGATGCTATGGGTATTTTGGAGTCCCTTTCCACTTTGCTGACCATCAGTTTCTAAAGTGATAGACTTGGGCTTCGACAAAGGAGTGGATTCTTAAGAATTTCTGTATCGTCTGTTAAACGTGAATTAGATCCGTATTTGTTTAGTTGGTTGATTAGAAAACAAATACGGTAACAAATTCATCACACACACATACACATACATACACAACATACACACATACACACACACACTAACAACAACAACAACAACAAAAAAAACAAACAAACAAAAAAAAAAAAAAAAAAACAGAGAAAAAAAGTAAAAAGGAATACCTGAAACTCCAGGTATATTTCCAATTGTGCTACAGTAACTCTTTGGAACATCCTAAATCGCTGATGATTCGAAAGTATCATTGGAAAAGAAAGAGCCATTACGACAACATTGCTCTGATGAACAGGTACTTAAACTAAAAGAGAGCAAAGTAATACTGACAAACAGAAGACACATAAAAACACCATCAAATCGCTTGAGCAGTCTATAAAAGAATAAACTAGAAATTGTCAGTCTCAAAAGGTAGCACTCAGTTGATAGCAAGAATATATACATAAACGAATCCAAAATTATCACATGCTATGTAATACCTGAGTCCATCATCTAAGAACAGTAAAACAGTAAACCACACTACCCATCATGTGTAGTTATGGATCTCATTACTCAATGAGAACAAAGTATGAATGGGTATCAAGAATTATCTGGAATAACAGCAGAAAAACAACAACAACAACAACAGTAACAACAACCACAAAGATGTAACATCTTTTCTCTTGCTCTCTCCCTCGTTTGTTGTAAGAATCTGCACAGAGAAATATATCTTTAGGTCTTGCTAACTTATCGGTGAGATCCCCAAGCGTAATATCCAGTATTTATTGCAACGACTTCCATGGGACTATCATTCAAAGGTTCATTTGTCTTGCAGTACAAATCCCCATTCATCAGGCACAACCGTTAGACAGATACCGGTCTAATCGCAGTCTAACGCAACTTCTATCCGGGATTAGCCAATATGTTTATTCAAAACAGTTCCCTTGGCATTCCCAAGTTTGTCTACCCTCGTCTTTCGCCCGGTCACCGGCGCGATGGTAGCGACAAATTGCCTCATACCGTGGACATCTTGTTATCGAATATTGGATGGCGGGAAAGATCCCATCATCTTGAAAGCTTTGAGGAAAGAACAAAAAAAAATAACCTCTCTATTGTCTTCTTTTTCTCCTTCCCCTGTCTATTCTCCCTCGCTGTCCGTTTATCGCTACGGGACATCTTTGTAGACACACACAGTAATAGCTGGAGTCTACATTGTGGAATGGAGTGAGGACCAAAGATTGGTGATGGCCAGCAAGAATGCCATCTTGATGAAAGTGTCGCAACCCTTACAACTAACGTAAGCCACGGTGAACGCTTGGTTAGTTCCAGGTAGTAGCCTGAATTGAAGCTATCTTGAAAGAAAGCCCTATGACAAATAAGTCCTCTCTTGCACGTTTCGGAGATGTATTCTAAATACGTGATTTTAAAATCCTGGAACAAAACTCACGCCAAAAAAAAAAAAAGAATAATTAAAACAATATGACTTTTAATTGTCACCTGGACGAACATAAAAGGAGGGCAATCCTAGACGAGAACTGATACATGTAAGGTATTAGTTCAGCATGCTGAATTTCATTTCTCTGCTGTTGCCGAGACAACTATTCTCAGGAGGTTGAAAGTCTTGCATAAATCGTACTAGTCTGCAGTGGCTAGCAAGTGCGTGGTTTGTAAGTCATGAGGTGATATAAGTAATACGATCTTTAAAAAAGGCTTTTGCTTATTTATTATTTTAGAAGAGGGTTATCTAACATCTTGAATCACTGCGATAATCATTATCGTGCACTGTGGCAGTACGGTTTACAGTTAACATAAAAGAGCGGGTTTAATCTTGTTAACTTTGCTTTATGGCAAATCACAATACTTATGCAATAAGAAACAGATATAGAAATACATGTTATCCTTGTCTTCTGGATTTCTTTGTCAAACCCATGATCACTTAAAGCCGTTGTAAAATTCCTATAATTGTAAACCCTGGTGAAAATGCAGAGTCCTGTCTCTCTTAGCTAATTTCCCTATAAAATTATCGTAGCATAGGCACTCTGGGGAAGAAGTCAACCTCCCCCCCTCCCCATCCCCCCCCCCCAAAAAAAACCCCGAAAGACAAAGAAGTAAAATTCTCCAGAAGCCAACATTGCCAAATACTGACATGCATCCAAACAGCCATAGAAATCAACAAAAGCCGTACGCTTCCCAACACAAAAAGAGATGAAGAGAAGGGAAATTACCCTGAACAGGGACCGTAACTGGAGAAAGTGAATGCTAGTTACACGCCCTTGATACTATAATTATACAAAACAACTTGGCCACAAAGCGCGCGGAACAGCTGCCTAATCCCTCTCTTCAAACCTGGGAGTCTGTCGGCATAATCTGCCTGGTACAGAGTGGGTCTAGCACGCTCTCAGATCTCAAGGCGAAAGCGGGCTAAATTTCGTAGTTTCTCTAGAATGAAGGCACATTTATGGCACAGATCTACATCTGCAGACAAAAGGTACGCAGGCCTTATAACCCTAGTTACGGCTGTGAACAGCTAGGGCATAAGTCTGTCGTAATCTTCAAAAGACGATAATGGCCTCAGTTAGAACCGTTTGTTTGAAAACACGGAGAATTATCGTGCGGCAGGGGAATGAGGCAAAGGCATAAAAATGCCAAGCCTAAAATTGGGAAGGATTAGCGATGAAAGATGAGGATCAACCAACTCTATCTCGCGTACTTGATAAAATCTATTACCGACCTGCAACTCAGGATATGGTGACATTCGAAAGAGAGAAACCCTGAATATTTCTGGGTGTTGACATGTATTGTGGTTGGCACACAGAGTTATGGGGATATTGTGACGTTTCGATTTATAGGGCAACTCTACGGAATTTGCTGCAATAAGAGAGATAACGAAAGAAAACACACACCCATACGCACATAAACGGAAAAAGAACACCCACCACGATTAACAGAAAGAGGAAGATCCATGTGAATGAGACAATATTTATTGTCCTGAGAAGGATAACGGTCAACTAGAGTTGTGATAATTCCTAAAAGTTTAGCTTTCACAGGATGAAACACAAGCCCCCCCCCCCCCCCCTCGCCATTCCCACACACACAGTGACAAAAGTGGTCTCAATTTGTCATGTTGAAAGCCCATTTGTCTACGTTTAAAGTCTGTAGATATGAGTAGTGTAAGTCACATTTTTTATCTGAAATCTGTCACATTTTTATTTGATACCTTCCCGTATTCTATAAGTTAGGCTGAGGGCTTACTGCTGTCCTGGGTGCAACCCACACAATTTGGCATGGGTGTTTTATGTCTCATGTGTCCTGTTTTGGTTTATTTCTTTATCTGTTTGTTGCATGCAGATCTCTTTGATTGTTTGTTTATAAGATCTGAATCATTGAAGGCTTGTTCTTTGCATGGCTTATGAAGATCACAGCAATGATTTTATCCAAGATGTAAAAGAACCACGGAAAACAAAACCCAACAAAAACTTTGTGACTTTGTGACTTCATGGATAGAATGATCGGAGCTGAAGATTACAGACAAATTATATTATGTGGTAGAAACATTTATAGTGGAACCAGACAGGAGCATGTCATAATGAGGATAAATGTACCTCAGGAAGCAATTATTGCATTTATACATGCAACAAGTAAATCATAACAACAACAACAACAACAACAACAACAACAACAACAACAACAACAACAACAACAACAACAACAACAACAACAACAATAACAACAACAACAACAACAACAAACCTCCTAGCAAATACAACTAACAATAAAGGCATATTTAACCCACTGAATGTATACGACAGCAAATTTATGAATACTGCTTTTATATACTTTTTTTTCTTTTGTTTATTTATTTTATTTTTATTCCATTATTATTATTATTGTTATTATTATGGTCTCTTAGATTGTGAATGGCACAAGCCCAGGGAGTTGGCCTTGCCGTGCCTGATCTATTCGTGTTATCGGTGAGTTAATAGATTAAAGAATGCAAAATCATATGTTATAGATATAGACCGGCACAGTCTCAGTGGAGGACAGTAAATATAGAGAAGAGATTGGAAATGGGAAAGGAAAATCGAGAAAAGAAGAAGAGAAATGAAGGATAACTATAGAGTTTAGACTTTTTTTTTTTTTTCACTACAGACCTGTTTATAATACCACTTTATTAACTACCTGTAGGATTGCCAGCTGAAATCTCGCATTCCTAGGTGGGATTATCATTACATGTATTGTTATTATCACATATAAGAGGCGTGAGTTTGATGGGGTGAGATCTTCACGCGATTTCTTTTCTTGTGAATATTTGGGATCTGACAAAAGGTAGTGACTCTTTTTGTCCCTTGATTAGATCGCCACATGGCTTACATAAATGAATGTATAAATGAATAAATAAATAAATAAATTTAGTACAAATAAATAATAAATAAATAAATAAATAAATAAATAAATAAATATAATTAACCCTCCCTCCCTAGTATCAACCTCTGAAAGGATGCCACACTGTTGTTCAGTTTGTCGGAATGTCGTTCTTTATGTGAATAGCAGCCTGGGGCACAGACTATGTTTATGCTTTGGCTATGGCACGCGCGCACACACACACACACACACACACACACACGCACGCACGCACGCACACGCACGCACACACACACACACACACACACACACACACACACTACTGCTACCTGACATCACCTGGCATCTAACACCACCTGAAATTTTAACTCCTACTGACAGAATGGATCATGTCGTTAACCCTGGGAAGGTTTAAACGATTTGTCCAACTACGGAAACACCGGTACAAGACACACAACCTGCCGACACGTCAAAGTGTCCATTTTCTCATAACATTCTGCATAAAAATCGCATTAAACATTAGGACAGATCAATAAGCTGTGGTTTCACACCGTTTACTCACGGATGAGCGAGGCGACCGTGCGGCTGATGGGTTAATGCCTTGGTTTCACGGGATATTTTTATTTCTTTTGAAATCTCATTTGTCTTTGTCTCCCTCCTCTTCTTGCTCCTACCCCCCCCCCCCTAATCCCTCTTTTCCCCACTTGTTGAAATATGCTAAAAACTTTGTAACCCGAAAAGAGAAGAGTCAAATAGAATTCTAACGCGCGGGAGTAAGGGCGAGGGTAAAGGTAGGGGGGAGGGGGAGGTAAAGGGGAATGGCTGGAGATATAAGATAACATGAAGAGCCCTCCCTAAAGGTTCCAATGGGAAAGAGGAGGGGATGGGGACAAACTTCTGATTTGGGAGGAACGGGATGACGTAGGAAGGGAGGGGAATTCAGAAGAAGGTAGGGCAGGGGGAGTTTAGCTCAAGCTTTGGCGTCGAATTCCCACAGGTAATCCCCTACTGTGATCGGATTATGCACGTGTAACGTGATTTTTGAAAAAAAATAGGGCCCGGCCGGCCGTCGGGCGTGAGCATATGGCTAATGATGTCCTGTTGGCTTAAAGTCTGAGCGGCACGGGCCGGACCAGGGTCTCCTGGTGTTAAACAATGGCAGAAGGTGAAAGCAGGGCTAGTCCCCACCACGCCCCACCACGCCCAGCTTGTGATCACTGCTTGATACCGTTAGCAAGCGGAGAAGAAAGAAATGTTTGTCCTCTGTCCTCTCTGATCCTTCCCTTTCTTTCTCTTCTCCCCCTTTCTCTCATTTCATGGTCGCCATCATTACCAATAACAACAGCAACGCAGCAACACTAACAACAACAGCAACAACAACTACAACATTAACAACAACAACAACAACAACAACAACAACGACTGCAACAACTACATGTACTACAAAACTGTAATCTTGATCGGAGGAAACCCTTCCCAGCCACAGTCGTGGTGATAATATTATTGTATGCCAATAATCACAAAAATCAATAACAACAATAATAATAATAAAAGACACGATGAAAGAGAAAAGAACAAAATAATTATGTGGCATCATAATTGCCCGCAGATTGCTCACAACTTGGTGTTCTATAGTGCCGAAGGTGACTTGTGTTTCACTTTGTTAGCTGATTCACGGAACTTAGTTATCAAAACTGATCGGCGAAAGTTGTAATACTATTAGATTTGTCATATCTAGATTCAGGAACTTTGCACTATAAAATTGCCATAATTAACTGTGGAAACTTTAATTGTCGTCCAACTCCTCATGATGACTAGGTCAACGATGCAGTGTCATAACCGTATCAAAAGTATATGTGGGAATTGTTTATTACAAGTGCCATAACCTATCTTGGGAATTCTGCCGTACAAGTCGTCATTGAGCTGTTATGGGGAACAGTCCCAAGCCCTTGGATGCCGTCAAGAAAGGTTCAGAACATCTGTCGCCCATTGTGTTAGTAAACAAATGGTTGTTCTGCCTGGGCTCGGCTCTGCCTTTATCTTTGTGTTAACGAACGTGACCTGTGGCCAGATTCCTTATCAGTGAAAAGTCCCAGGCATTATTGGCGCGGCTGTTGAGAAAATCTCTCTCAGAATTAGAAGGGGCTTACTGCCGTGTCATACAGCCTTCTAAAAGTTTGCATTCAGATTAGCTTATTTGTTGGAGAACACGCCGCCCTTGTTTCTAAGTGAGATTCAATTATATGGGACAGGAGTGGTAGTCGATTCAGATACCGTACAGCTGCGACAAAATAAACATGAGCATCTATCGGAAAGAAAAGAGAAAGAATTTCTTTACAAACTTGAAATACATCTAGGACAGCAGTTTACATTCCCTTCAGTTTTTCATTTGTCTTAGTGACTCAGACGCCTGTGGAAATAAGGGAAAGGAGGGAGGGAGGGGGGGGGGTAATTTAATAAGTACCAATCTGCAGAACACTACTACAGAAAACTCACATAATATGGAGCTCATATTTCGCACAATACCTTGGAAAGGCTAAGTATCCGTGGCCCCGATCATAAGGCAACGACAAAATGGGATCAAATTTCATCACTTCTTTCCCCTATATCTGTATGTAATGTCGTTTGTGTGAGCCAGAGAAAAAAAAAAAAATTGGCGCCGTCTATTTGGGCCTGTTGGCTGTCTATTTGGGCCTACTGATGCACTTCTTTCTCTCTGTCCGTGAGTAAGAAAGTTAATGTATGCAGTTAGTTATGTAATGTGTCGGGAGGGGAGCCCCCCCCACCCCCACATCTCCCCCACCCCCAGAAAACTGCGAACAGACGCACCCATGTATGAGCCAAGACACAATTGTTTCGTCTTTACTATGTAGTGCAACTTATTTTTATTAACCTTTGCTTCCTCATTGCATTACTAGGCCCAGATAGACCCTTCGTTTTTTTTTAAAATTATTATTTAGAGATACAGAAACAACTAGTCAATAAAAAGAACTAAAAAAAAAAAAAAAAATTAGATTATGTTGGAAACTGATTTATATTTAAAAGTTTTTTTGTTTTTTTTTAAATAATAGTCTAATAACTCATTATCACATTGTCAATAATTGTGCTTTGTTATTATTATCATTGTTTTTTATATTGAACTAATTATAGGGCCAATTTCTTGGACCCGTGTCTTTTTGTATGCATTTTCTAGGCCCTCTCAACACCATTATCTGCTAATTGTTAACGCTAAATGTCAAAAATGTATGTTTACATAATTATCTTAAGCTTGCTTTTTTTTTTTTTTTAAGTTATGTATATTATTTATTATTTGCCTGGTTCTTCGTAAATTACTCAATTGATTCTCACTTTGACTGTTGTCTATTTACGACCCAAAGTGAGGAATATTAAACCCTTCTTAGTATATGAATACCGTGAACATTGTGTTGATTAGAATCTTGTTCCCAGCATTCCTTTTCAGAGCTCATTGGATAGGTGTTCATTGTGGGTGGGGCTATTGGTCTGTAGTGGGCGGGTGTTTCGGCTGAGGCATTACAATGGTGCGACACGCCAGTGTGGATTTTTAAAGGGGGGACGCAGTGGCTAAATGGGTAGGGGCACAGTGGCTCAATGGGTATGGCGTTTGCTCATGGAGCGGCAGGGATCGACTCGCGGGTTCTGCATCGGGGGATGACAGGACACAAAGATCGAAAACCCGCATTTTTTTCAGTGACTCA
>JBCAUA010052379.1:0-11581 GCA_038406235.1 Peronia verruculata
ACTTAGGGACTCTTTGATACCATTTTTTTTTTTTTTTACGCAGAAAAGGCAGTACTTTTTAGAGCTCAAAATCGCATTTTTTGGGCAAAATCCACATTTCAGGACGGGCCCCCACCCCTTAATGGAGATGAAATCTGTACCGATCTGTATATATATATATATTAAAAAAAAGCCTCATGCTCTCACTCTCATAACTACTTAGACTCCTCAGACCATCTGAGACATTTTTAGATCGATAGCGTTATTCTTCGTCTCCGAAGAATGTGCTCTGACAATGGTCTTTTCTCCAAAAGAAGCAGTGAGTTCAAAACAGAACTACTCAAAAACGGCTTTAGACCAGCAGATATGATTTATCCAATCTTCCATAGTAGCAATGCTATGGATAGACGTGAATTTTTACAACAATACAGACAGAAGAACACAGGTAGCCCTCTTGTATATATATATTTACAACACAATCAGAAACTACCAAATAGAGATGACAGACATGCCGACATCCTTACCAAATCAGAGGAGAAAAAAAAATGTTCAAGAATTCCCAATTTCTACACGTTTATCCAATCTTTTGTTTCGGAACACGTTCAAGTAACACCATCAAGACTCGAATTATTTCCGACCTTGTAGAGTAAACCAAAATGTATGATTTGTCTCCGTGCCGCTGAGTGCTTTATCTTACAGCACTACTTCAAAACAAAAACATTACATTAAAAGTTCTTTAGACTGCAGAAGCCAAAATTAGAACTCTGTCATCACATTTACGCTTTGCAAGAAACAGTATGTGGGCAAGACAACTATAGCATTGGTACAAGATTCTCGAACCACATGAGTAGCGTAAGGACAAAGAAAATTAACCCTGAAGCATAATTTTAATTTTCCTGACCGCGATAAAGTCATGAGTATTACTGGTCTACAGTCGGGTTCAACAGATGAACTTCTGGATCTGGATATGGCTGGATCTGGATATGGACCCTGAAGTGTCAATCAGTCTGCGGAGGATTGAATATAGATGAACCCTTTTTAAGAAATTTCCCTTTTAGCAACGAGTGCATTGCTTTCCACCCACTCCTATTTCACCTTTTAGGAATACTGTATATCTTTTTCAAGACATTTAAAAACTGTTCTTAGGGTAATGCTGTATTTCACGCTTTACATTAGACCTGATGATTTTGGCCTCACTGCATAATCGAAAGGAGAGTACAATTTGTTTCCAAAGTGAAGGACAACAAAATCCTCGGTGATGTCACTTAAGAGGTAAATATGAAAAAAACTATAAAAACCAAACGAACAAAACCGTCCGACAGAGTAACAATCCTACATAATTATATACATTTGACTTGAGCATTGTAAATCACCAGTTGTAAAGATCTAATTGCTCTAACAATGTACTTTTTTTACTTCTTTAAAAAAAAGAAAAAAAAATTGAAAAGCCTCTCCGATAAACAAAGCATTTTATTGACATTTCCTTTGTCTACAGTAATACCCAAATTACATTTTATTTTTATACGTTTTGATTATTGTCCCGACGAAAAGCCAAGCGGGCTGAAAATTTGGATAGCGATATGTTTCTTTTATTGAGTCATTCAAAATTCATATCCTTTTTCCACTTTTTTGTTCCAAAGAAAAAAAAAAAAAGTAACATCATTTCCACATTTATGTCCAGTTCATAAGGGACTCATTGCGGGTCAAATACATTACCTCTGGGCAAAGAGTATAGGGAGAGGTGAAACTTTCTGCATTGGATCTTATGTATTGTGAAGTCAGTAAAAGACCAAGAGTTCTTGTCAGAACCAATTCTATGAGTTAGACTGGACTCAAATCTTCAAATCTGAACATGTTACATAACTCATTGGTGAGGTGTGTGTGTGTGTGGGGGGGGGGGAAGCGGGGGCTGCATGCTATATCAGTCATTGACTTTGTTGCATATCCCTGTACGTTTCACCAATTTGATCATCTGGCTGAGAAACGACCACTATCAAAGACGGGACTTTCTATAACGGCACCTGGTCATGCTACATGTCACATCCAGATCTTCACCCAGATGTAGACTGTGCACAATGGTTGCACCCAACGCAATGGTTGTAACTAACAGCAATTACGGCTGCGGTCTATATGCTTCTTTCAACCCGTATAGACTATTTCGTTAGTTACAGCTTTCCAATCATGCTACACGTCACCTCCAGGTCTTCACCCAGATGTAGACTGCACAATGGTTGCACCCAACACAATGGCTGTAACTAACAGCGCTTACGGTTGCGGTCTGTATGCGTCTTTCAACCTCCTGTAGGCGGTTATCTCGTTGCTTGCGGTTTCCCATTCATGCTACACGTCACATCCAGATCTTCACCCAGATATAGAGTGTGTACAATGGGTCCCCTAAAAAAAATGGCTGTAAATAACGGTTTAATGCTCATACTACTAGTCACATCCAGATATAGATAATACAATGCTTTCTCCAAACGCCATGATCGTAATTTACGCCTTTCCATTCATGCTACACGTCACATCCAGATCTTCACCCAAATATCAAGTGTACATAATGGTTGTCCCAGACGCCGTACTTGTAATCTACAGCGTCCTACTTATGATACAGTTGATGGCCAGTTTTTCACCCAGATAAAGAGTACATAGCAGTGCCACAAAACTCCATGATTATAAACTAACGGCCTCCCAGTCATGCTACACGTCAAATCCAGGTCTTCACCCAGATATAGAGTGCACACAGTGGTTGCGACAAACGCCTCCTATTCATGCCATACATGACATCCACATCTTTACCCAGATGTAGACAGACTACACACTATGGTTTCGCAAAACACTATTACCATATCTAATGAACTCCCATTCATACTACACATAATATCAAGATCTTCACCTAGATATAAAGTGTAGAAAAAAGCTGCTCCAAATGCCATAATTCTATTTTACGGCTTCCTTTTCATAACACACGTCATATTCAGATCATCAACATATAGGGTGTATATAATTAGAACTAACAGGTTCCCATTTAAGCTACACGTCACATCCAGATCTTCAACCAGATGTGGAGTGCGCAGAAAACTTGCCCCTCAAACCCTGATAATGGCGCTTCCTGTTCATGCAATACGTAATTGAACCTTCGTTCAGCGCTGATTTGCACAAAATGATTGCCACATCTCATTGCTCCCAAACCGATACAATCTGCTAAAAAATATGTGTGTCTTTGTGTTTTTTACAGACTTTACATCTGATGTTGAAGACTTTGTCCATGTGTAACCATGTGCATTTCTGTATGTAGAGAGATGAGTACTATATATATATTTTAAAACAAAAACAAAAAAACGTGCAGATGTCCTCAAGAACAGAGGCTATTTCTAATGACAGAAGACCAGTTGATGGAATAAAACTTGAATCAAGTCGCAACAATCTAGCCCGAAGATTTCAGACGAAGGGCAAGTTTAACAGAGTATAGAGAAGAATGGATCTTTGGTGATGCATTGAGGTTACAGAGTGGTAGACAAATAAATGACTGAAAAAGGAATTAAATCATTGCACAAAAAAGAAAAATGGAGAATAAATTAAGAAATGCACTGAAGAAATGTACCAAGAGATAATTCCTTTCGGTATTCAAGTCTGTACTTGCATGCAACAGAAATTATTACCGAAAAAGGAGGGTGATTACATTTTCTCAAAGCAAAGTAGCATTGTGCAGACATAGAGGGGACTAGTAATCTTATTGAAAAAGCGTCAGCCCTTTAAAGAAAACAGGACTTCAGATTAGTCAGTGAGACAAAAGGGTGCATAGGTACCGGTACTATAAAGAAAGGCTCATTAGCAGTCACAAGTGGCACTGAACGTTGAATTTCAGGGGTATCACTACCAACTGTCACACATCCAGGAAGAGAGAGCTTAGTGCCGTTAAGGATGAGGTTTTGACAATGAAGTTTGAATATAATGAAATACGGCTATAGCACAACTGAAGAAAATATGGCTAAATTGAAGAATTTTGAAGTAAACGGCGATACATTACATTGAAAGTGGGATGTGAATTTCTTGTCAATGCCTCGAACAAAGTCAGTCTATTCTGTACAACTCTTATTGGACGGTTGGGGCGTGAGCATCACCAGCATCAACACTTTTAAGGTAAGGAGAGCAGGGGAACACTGTAATGATAATGATTTTGAGTTTGTGTTGGGGTTTAACGGCACATCAGCAAGATAACGGCTACATTGTGCCTAAAACGGAGGGTACATGTGCACGGTAAAATTCTGATCAAGGTAATATATACATAAAATGATTTTGAGTTTTAAACAGTGCTTTGGCATGTAAAAAAAAGTGGGACTATACTATATACTCTAACATTGGTGAGGTTTTCATCAATAATGTATAATATTGTAAAGAAACCAAGAATGAGATAGACCATTCAAGAATTCAGCAGATAAGCATCCATGATCACTAAGAAATTTCCTAAAATGGAATCGCGCTATTGTAGGCAGGACAAGCCCAACGAGCCCGTATCTCTACAGTGACTTGACAGTGGTCCAAAATGTACACGTTACAAAGACAGCCCAGAAGGACAGGAAGTTTCTATGAGGTACGAACGTTACAAGAGATGCATTCAGGCAAAAAAAAAAACTCAGATTTTACCATCCAAAGGATACCTGTGTTATTTGTGAGTTCATGCGCAAAACTTCACACCTCTCCTGAAATGACAGAAACGTTCAATATGCATACACGAGAAAAGCAAGCCGCCAGAGATGTTCTAGCAAAATGGAAGAGTGAGGGCAAAGCAAACAAAGTTGTGCATGTAGCCACCTTTGATCAGGAGAGAGTTTTATATCTTCCGAAGGGTAAAAGAGGCGAAATCCATGAAAAGAAGATTCGCTTGCTTCAATTTCACCATATACGTTGTTGGAAATGGTCAAGGCCTTTGTTACTTCTGAAAGTAAAGTTTGATGGGAAGGGGCACTAATAAAATCGTATAAAATTATCTTCATCAGTATGCTCAGATGGTGGATAACTGTTACAGCACAGCGCTACTTGTGCTAGATGTGCTGGGCAGAAGAAAAACAAGTCTTTTTCACCATGTTTTGCTATTTCCTCTGCAGTCTGGAAGACATTTCTCTGAAACCAGGCACAGTCAGAGCCAGGGTGGCCACATACATTCCGTGGCTGAAAGAACTGTCAACAAAATCGTAATCAGTCCAGTGCCACCCGGACTGGTTGGTGTCAAGGATGCAGATAAACCAAACCCTACATTGTCAAGGAGATAAACACTGAAGATATCTTTGGTTATAAAACAGCTGCAACTGCTCTTGTTTTGTTTTACACTACCATCTCTTGCAGAATCAGGACGGACCCTACGAACACCGCACAATCGCTGTGCCACATAGGCGGCGAGGCCGTCCTCAGTAGATCGCACACAACTACCACTTAGAATTTGTTATGTGACACAAGGGCGAGCACATAATGTTCGTAGTAAACAGTAATAATTATTGGCTCAGAAAAGCAATTAGAAAAGTAAATCAGTCCACGATCTGTTGATTAAAAGACTACAGCGTGGGATACCTGATGTCAGATTGTTAATGATCGTATGTTTATTTTGGGATTCAGCCACACATCAGCACGATTAGGGATATAATGTACCTTTACAAGCTGAAGGAGATACACAAATGTAGACCCCATGTGTATGTGATCTTGCTCAACCAAACTGATAATCAGAGTTAAGGTAAGAATTTAAAGGTTGTTTTCATCAATGTTCTTTATTCAGTTCCAGTCACATTCTAAGAAACCTCTGAAATCACAAAGGTCTTAACTGTGCCTGAGACAATACACACCCATGTACTGAGAAACTTAGATTAGTTGTCTTCCTTGGACAGATTTCGAGTTAAATGTAAGCTCAAGTTCTGACATGAATTACAGACCATTTATCTGCA
Organism: Peronia verruculata; assembly: GCA_038406235.1. Taxonomy (NCBI): domain Eukaryota; kingdom Metazoa; phylum Mollusca; class Gastropoda; order Systellommatophora; family Onchidiidae; genus Peronia; species Peronia verruculata. The sequence continues at coordinate 5,913 of JBCAUA010052379.1, forward strand.
TTTTAATAGGAGCGTGTGTACTTCAATCTGAGACTCAACCTGAAGTCAAATCTCACGGATTTATACTGGCAGTAAGCTTCCAGTCAGCAAATCTTCAACAACAGACAGCAATAAATCTATATTTATTGAAAGAGGGCGGTGGTCAGACCTGCTATTTGCCTCAAGACAACAGATCTATTCACACCGACAATCAGTTGCTTGTACCAGCAACATTCATATTCTATTTGAGACACACAAATCTCTGAAGTCAGAGATATTTAACTCAAGAAACCGTCATAGAAGTACTAGGGCAACTTTAAATAGTTGATTGCCGTTGGACATGTTATGCTTTCCAAGATGTAAGCTCACGTCCACACAAGGAAGTGGCCTCTGCTTCTGATCTGCACGTCGATGAAAGAATTAGTCAAGACCAAGGAATAGAGACCTGTGACATGACAAACAATATGGGAGTGACCAACAACCAAGTCACAGAGACTAGTAGACAATGTGACAACTAGTAAACGATCAGTGGTCATATCTACAACAGCAGCTGATGAAAACCCTGTAAGGAGCTTCACTGTTAGCAAAAGAACCGTTACCAGAGATATGACACTGTGGAGACAGGGATAGGAATATAATCAGATCAATAGACGATCCCCTTAAGTGAAAAAAAAAAGTCTGGCCAGAGCTTGCATGAATGAGGTATGCAACAAAATATGTCCGAGATAACTGTTCTTAAACTGTTCTGTTCAAACCACCAGTCTACTCTTTGCCCAGCGTAATAATAAAGGTGCTTTCGCTCGGGCGTTTGAGGCACAGACAAAGGTTTGCAGTCAAGAAACATTTTATAATATATGTACCACTTTCCATGAGTGATCTCTCAACTATTCAGAACTGACAACTGACAGATTTCATTTTCATGTAATTAAATCCTGTGTGCGTGTTTTCAAGAATTCAGATTGAAAGAAACTAAAGTTATTCTTCCAATACAAATAAATTTGTCATAGTTCAACAATATATTATAATCACGATCCATATTATCGTATCACAGAAATTCTTTGAATGTCAAGACAGACTGCACTGCTAACCCGTGACGTATTTTATACGTTACTACAAATAAGCAATTTGTCAAAAACTCGAACAAACATCTGACCTTTCCCTCATTTCGTTAAAAATAAATAAAATATAAAAACTAAGTAATCTGTGAAGAAACCCCTATGGATGGACCTGCCCCAGGAACCCCAGATAAAAAATAAGTAGATAAAAGGTTTTATCGCACGCGATTGCGGACTTTACAGAGGTCGTGTGTAGGTCAATAAAGCTACAGAGGTAAGTAAAAACCCCAATTCAAGCAATTTGCACAAGTCCATATGTAGACATTTGGAGCTCAAGGGACAAAAGAAGGAGAACGAAAGGACAAGGGAAAAGAATGTCTCTGTCCGGGCTGGTTGACATTTACCACGGTGACATAACAGGGATAGCCCCTCTAAGGGGAATCCAAAAGCTGACTAAAAGATGTCGCACTAACAGTGTGATACCTACTGTCAGATCTACAGAGGCAAGTAGTAAGAACCAAACTTTCACCTGCGGTCAGGAATGGGGTTGTCTGAGCATCGACAGATTGTAGGAACTCTTAATATGATGAAATCAGATCAACAAGCTGGGAGAGATCTCTGGTCATTTTGCTAATTCGTGACCAGTAAAAACAGTCGTAAACAGACAGTGATACGATCCTTTAGTAACAATAGAAATCCACCTGATTTTTTTTATCCCTCTGTATCGACACTCTTTAGAGTGTTCACGAGTTTCATATCAAAATGTCCTCGCACACTCCTAACCATTGTTTAAAAAATGAGCAAATGTGTCTAAAGAGATGTAAAGATCGGACAAAGTAGTAGACATTAACTACAGCAGACATGTCTACTGAATGGAATAGAATTAAAGTACTATGATACCTGCAAAAGAAGTCGTTAAACGATTCCAGCAGGAAAGAGAAAGAACCCAGCGGAGATGTTGACAAACAGAAACCCACCATTGATTATCTATTTAAGATGGAACTTGTGCAATGCCTATATCAGCCTAACAACGCCAAAACAACTGGCCTGGGTTCAAGTGTTTATCACAGCGGCCCGACAAGTCTCAGGTAAATTCTAGGGTCTACCGCTATTAAGTGACTAGAAGGGATAAAAAAAAATTAAGTTATTTGCTTTTTATCTTATCATTGGACATAATTGCAATGCAAGATGGGTATCTGCTTACTGCATAGGCCACTTTGTTAACCTTCAATAAGCAAAAGGTATTTTTTTCAAAGGCGATAAAAATTAACCACTATCTTTACACCCAATCTTTGCAAAAGATTCAATGTGTTATGTAGATTTTGAAATTCTGCTATAAAAAAGGCAGTAATATTCTCAGACAACAAATAGGCATATTGCTGTTAGCAGAGAGGATTCAAGCACATTTAGAACAATGGAATTTCAAAGGCAGTGAAAATTCCACAATGGACATTTTATCTTCGGCAGAGAAGGTTTAAATGCTCTATATGACGCCATATGATGGGCATTTTTCACAAAGAAAAGAAGATCTAATTTCATAGAAAGGGACACACAATGGCAGACAATCAACATGGTCAGAAAGTACTGCTCTTTATGTTATGTAGTTATGTAGTTTATATAGTGAGACATTCTAGGTAAACAAAAAAAATTCAGTTTTTAGAAAACTGATCATGGACAGTCTGATTAAGTGCAACCATGATTCAGTTATACAGAAGAACAGTAAAATTGCATCACTACTGGCTTACCCTAACAAATCGCCAGGCTGTGCACTGAAAAAATACTGATGATTCCAACTGCCAGGTTGACCGATTTTTTGATGAAGCGACTCGCTGAATTCGAATTGTGGAAGCTGATGCTTTTTGCGAATGGAATGTCTGGTCCCAAGTGATGATAGAACTGTTGTCATTTTTCCAGATGAGGGTAGGCCAAAAGAACCTGGTACAAGTGAGGAACATATGAACACCAGCTGAAGAGGAAGAGTAATGAATTGCAATGAGAACCAACAAAGATTTTAAAAATGGCCACAACAAAATTTTAGATTGATCGCTTTATTATTTGCAGTGAGGTACAAAATAAGTTGGGACAGCAGTCTGCTTCAACATTCAATGTATTTTTGTTATACAACATACAAAATGCTATGTTCACTTTGTTCATGAACTTGAGAAAGAAATGTCTTTGTAGTGAAAGCAACTTTAGTTTCATTCAAGATGAACATACTCTTGAAAAACAAACAAGTAAACGAACAAACAAATAAAATGCACACCATGTACTCCCAGCATGATCAATTTGAAAGATGCCAGTCGCCAGTTCTGACTCGTTGAGCTGTCACAGATTTGTGGCTGAGGATGTCAAACGGGGATCTGATAAATCTGCAACATAAATTTTAGACATTGAACTACTACTTGTTAAAAAAAAAAATTTCAGCATAATCTGGCATGTGATTTCATACATTTTCCAGCGTTAATAAATATGTAAATTTAATTGTGAATAATCCTAAACTTCATTTCATGAAATGTGTCATTTTTACTAAATTCTTGTCTCATGTTTCTCTTAAGGAACTAATAAAAGATTAGCTTTGGTGGAGGAGCCGCTGCATAAATATCAGCCTTACAGACAGTATAGTTTTTTCTATGTAGGGATGTCACAAAGAGGCTGATTTCGGTGGTTCCACAAGTACAAAGTACCGTTCTGAATAAACTGTGACAAGGACATCTCTACCTGCAAAAATATAAAAGTATATTTTGTTACGTACAACAACCGAAAGATTGAAATACACATTTTTTTCTTCATTTTTTATTTTTTTTTTATTTAGCTCAGTTTATTGTTATGGACTTTATCCCTTTAGTTTATAGCAGTTTGTTGTATCTGAACAGCGTTCTCGATCTATCAGTGTGCTCAACATAATTGAGCAAATGAGAAATTATACTAAGGAATGGTAGATCGTTCAAAAACACACACACACAGATCACTGGCGATAATAACTTTCATATTTATGCCCATTTAGTCAGTTTCAACGGTAATATTGTAAAGGTTCCTTTATACTTAATATCACTAAAACCAATATCAGAAGGGAAAGGATATACAGATCGACGAGATTGTGGGGATGCAAAACTATTCAAAACCAATCTTAATCCTAAACCTGGCCCACACCCTATCTTAACCATAAGCAAAAGCAGATTAGAACGTCATGTAGTTATCCTTATTGCAAGGAAGAAAAGAGGCCTTTTGTTGCCTTTGAAAGCTGATCCAACCACTTTTCCCAACTATTTAAACACACAAAAGCTCACCTTTTCTGCACAACAGCCAAATTGATCATGACAATCTGGGACATACAATTACTTGAGAAAAAACAGACACATTCGACCACTCTTGTGACGTGACACGAAGGTGTTGAAACCTGTCATCATTACCTAAAAAGCAAGAATTTTTGTTTGACAACGTGAAATAAGTTCTGGCAATTCAAGCTGCTAGATCGTTTTCATACGTGTAATTAATAGCTCTATCCCTGATCAGGGTGTTAAATTCTGACGAATAACTGCTACAAAAACCTGAACTAATTCAAGCACATACTATTAAGTCTATTTTTTCCCCTTGTGTTGCTCATTGAACTTTTCCCACATACCTCTCATCGCCGCCACCTCAAGAAATTATATTGCTAATCGTATTATTAAACAATATCCCTTTTTGCTTTGTTAATTCATACCATGCTTATTTCAAGATTAAAAAAAGCTAGATGTAATCTAGATCCAGACCCATGCTCGGGGGCCGAACTTCAATGACTCCGGACTTCGAAACCTATGGCTGACATGAATGAACATTTACTTTATGAGCATCAGACTTAAGAAAGAGGGGATTCTTCTTACCTTGATTAACCGGACGAGATCAGCAACGTTTGAGCATCGGTGATACATTGATCAACTCTTGAAAACCTGTTCTGAATGTCCTCGTGTTGTCCACCTCTTTCTACTTTCTCTCTAAATCGATATGGCCATCAACCTTCACTATTGAAATTCGTTCAGTTATAAATGCGAATCAGTTGGAAGTGAAGTGAGTTGTGACTCGCCTGTTTCTCGTGCTCAGTTTTTATGTGAAGTGAACACATACTCATCACCAAACGTTCTCGCTATTTCTCTCGTGTAAAGAGGACACAAACGAGTTTGTTGACCTATTTTCTGTTGTTGCTGGTATTACAGTCATGACATCTATTATAGTATGTGCTTAACTCTTTAATTACCAATATGTTTTAATTTTTCAAATTTTTATTAATTTTTTTTTTAAAAATTACGCCAAACTCCTGGATCATGTGTCGAATGCAGCTTTTATTTAGGGAAGGCTACGGCTCCTATGGTACGTTTTCCTAAGTTCAATTTTCGCGATCGTCTACGTGAGAAACAACGAAGTGATCATGAAGGACACGTAGCACTGAACGGGTTAACTCACTGTGTCAAAAGTTCACAGTGACAAAAAAAATGAATTATCGCAAACAAACAAGTTGTTTTCCCAAAATCTATTGTTGCCCCCTCCCCCTCGCCCACCCGTCTCTGCTTCTAGATAGATCGATAGATGGATAGATAGATAGATAGATAGATAGATAGATAGATAGATAGATAGATAGATAGATAGATAGATAGATAG
>JBCAUA010052390.1:0-10000 GCA_038406235.1 Peronia verruculata
AATCTAACTAACTTATCATAGTAGTGAAGACAATCTGTGGTCATATGGGTTGCGTAACTTTTCAATTCGCCTAAGAATCCGTCCGCCTAAGAACCCGCTTTTTTTGTCTCCCGACCACCGGGTTCTTAGGCGGAGACCACTGTATATACAAAATTTATAGTTTTAGTCTTTAAATTCTTTTTTTTTTTTTTTAACGTAAAAGAGAAAGAATAAAAAGCTTCAGTCACAATTATATTGTGTCAAAAAAGGGATTGGGACTAAATACAGAGAAAATATGTAGGTATGTTTTGGAGGAAATTGAGAAAAAATAAGGCTAAAAAAAAAAAAAATGTTCAAGGCAAATGCAAAGACAAAATCTAATGATTACAAAAGACATTTTAAAAAAATTCAATATTCACAAAATGCTACAACATGGGCCATGGAATATTTAGTCTGCTCTCTCTGTCTAATGATGTCCCTGGAGGGCTTCTTCTTGAGTCTCAAATGTGGCCTTGATGCCTGTATTTGTCTCGCTGCCAGTCAAAATAAGACAAAATTGGTATCATGTAAAGCTTACTTCATACCCTTTCAGGTGGTGAAAAAAGTTCTGAGCTAGATTTTTCTAGTCAGAGATATTGCACTTTAAGTAGACAAGAGAGGACCCCCAGCAATGGTCCAAATTCTGAGAAAATCGAATTTAAACGAACAGCTGAACACATAAATCTACATACCTACCTCACAAAAACCCAATTTTATTGAAGTAAAATTTATAAATGAAGGGTATTGACCGATATAGTCTTATTCAGAAATAAATGCACTTTTGACTTCTGCAATTAAAAAAATTTGATGGCTGACTCCTCTCATCACATTCAAAGCCTGATTTCTGATTTCTTGGTTCTAGCCCAGCAACTTACGTCTTATTTTGATTGGCCGCGAGACCTTTGCTCTTTGATAAGCTAATATACTCTTGTAGAGGAATTCCGTTTCTTTCACTTTACTGAATCTGAATGAATGAGCTCCCCAACCAAAGTCTAGTGATTTTTTTTAACAGAAGAAACCATCAAAGACCCATGTTACGGATGCTGCTGTTATCAACAGGCAGAATAAATGATTTAGCGATACCATCTTTTCCCTCAATTTGGTAAGAAATTTTTTAAAATTATGACTATCCCCCCATCAATAAAAAAATCTCTAATAAATAATTTTTTAGCCTGAGGAATATTTTAAAAATATTATAGTCTTTTAAAAAATACATAAACCCAAAACTCAACCTTTTTACCCCAAGGTAGCCAATCCCGATGCCTCTCTCCTCCTCGTCCTTCCCCACCCCCTTTAATATCCATTTCACACACGCACTTATTGATGTAATTCATGAAGATGCTAAAAATGCACAAACTAACTAGCCCTATACAGGGACCAACAAATACTGCTGACTGGAACAGCCCCTGGCACAAGCTTTTCAATAATCTCATGGCAAATAGCACAACTTGAGAAGTAATTCATGTGATGGTAGCCTGTCACTGCCATAGGGAGATGCTTTCTCAATTGAATCTTTTTGCCACTTTTGACAGTCAATCACCTACGATATTTATTTTAAACTTATTTTGAAAGAAAAAAGTTTCAACAGCCAATTCTTCAATATGCTTGGGTTCCATTTTTGTCTTAAAAAATACACAAAGCACGGGAAAGAGATAAATGTTCCAGCTGGAAATTCTCATTTCTACCAAATATAAAAGGCAAATAAAATCAACATATTTAACTTACCAATACATGATCAATCTCAAGAGCAACAAGGTAGGAGTGGTAATTGTGTAGTAATAAGGCAGAATCCATCTCACAGTTAGCACAAAATGTGATATACTCACAATGGAGACCACTGTTAACACATAGACTAGTTTGCTCTGAAGTCGGTGATTTTTCAACACCTACAGTGTGGGAGGAAAACCATTAAGTTAGTAAGAGACGAAGAAATACACAAAATGAAACCATTTTCAATCAATATTTTTCGTAACAAAATCAAGTGACTGAAAAAGATTAAAGAATGATTATCACTAATTCCTTTTTCATGTTTTGTTTTTTTCTCAAGCTTTTCAATCCTAAGAAAGTAGGATTATCTTCACCTTAAGTGGCTACTTTCTTTTCTTTTTTTTTTTTTCAATTTTTATGGGTGGAATTTTGGTAATTGACATTTTGCCAGGGCAGTCACTCCATTTACTCTTCACAGTTTTTAAGTGCCAAGAGTTCTTTAACATACTTAGTGTACACGAGGGAGTTCTGAAATATATTTGCCCTTCTCTGAAGAAGTCTAGACATCAGGCATCCCTATCCAAGAATCCAGACAATTGTTGGGACACTGAAAACATGCAGGTTTCGATCTTTGCATCCTTCCCATTCCGCGATGAAAGATCCATGGGTTGAACCCGCAACCCACAACATAAATTGTTCGTCATCGAGCAGGCACAAATCCATATGGTCGTGTTTGGGGGGGGGGGGGGGGAGGGGGGGGGGGGGGGGGGGGGGGGGGGGGGGGGGGCCGTGTGCACCCCCCCCCCCCCCCCCCCCCCAAACTTCATGTGAATTGAGGCCAGTTTTTTTATGTTCTCTTCAATCCCATAAAACAATCTCACTGGGTAATATGTCAGCACAGTATTCTTTCCTGAAAGACATATATGGAGGGGCAATCCAGCTTTTCAGTTGTTCACTGCTTCTTTTATAAGAGCAGTACCTGCAAACAGTGCTTCTTCTGTACCCTACAAATGAAATGCACTTCAACTGCATTAAAATTGATCTCTTTTCAGTCTCCAAATTAAAATATTTTCCAAACCCATCAGAATAAATGCAAGTATAAAAAAAAAAGAAAAAAGAAACACTGATTCATAATATCTCTCAGAAATCTGTTTTCTATAATCAGTATGATGAAATTTTATTCATAAGCTTAAATGTGGATATACAGAAACAGGGACAAATGTAAAATTTAGGAAGAAGTACTATTTCTGAAGAAAGATTATATATAATAAATATAAATATATTTCTTGCGCCCAGGGCAAATGATTTGCAAGTCGCACCAGGTGAGTTCAGGTCAAGGCCGATTTTTTGTTTTTTTTTATTATTTTCCAACTATGATACCAAAGTATTTCTTTTTTCAGATTAAAAAAAGTTGAATTGTTGTTTTGTTAAAACAAAACAAAAATTAGTATCTTAGTTGGAAAGTAGTTAAAAACAACCAAAAACGGTCGTATATCTTCGTTGCCCGGCATGACTTCTGACTCATTTGGCCTGGTCGCATGATATATAAATAGAAAACAAAAATGCCCCTAGAAAGATTGAAATGACCATGACAGTAAACGATATGCAAAGAAATTTTTTTGTTGTCCATCATTTTTTTTTTCCTTTTAAATCAGTCAAACCAATAACTACAGATATTTTTAGTTTTTTTGTTGTTGTTGTTGTTGTTTTCTCTTTCTGTCTATGCTTGACTTCTGAATTATAAAACAATATTTTGTCACATGGGTGGAAATTCACTCAAGACAGAAAATATATCAGCTCACTTTGAAAAATGCTTTCACATCAGGCTCATCCTTGCTCAAGGGCTCAACTGTTAGATCTGTCACTGTTTCATACAGTGTGTCATGCATTTGCTTCAGTTGTGCACGAGTCTTTGAAGCTACACCTGAATCTTCCCTGGAATAATACATATACAAGTATTAAAAATTAATTTATTGAACTTTCCTATCCTATGTATCTTTTACATCCTATGCAGGTCATTGAAAGATATCTAATAGACTTGTTGAAACTTTTGTATGTAATGGTTATGAAATGTTATGGAAAAGATGTTTTTTACAGCTGAATTAATTGTTGCTGATGAATTTGATTAATGAGATCTATTCATGCTTACCCATTAATCGTGATAATACTTGTGTTAGCCTCTGACTTTCAAAGTACAGATGAATCTAACCCTGATTTATATAAAAGTTATAAAATTACATATCAAGCTAATTTATACATGTCTTGATAGCACTGGCTTAAATTGCAATTTGTTATCAGATAACCCTGTTTATTACTTTTGGACCTCACATCAACATCCCCCAGTCCTGGAATATAGTTGATCTTTGATTAGTGACCTGTAGTTCACATTTATCATCAGCATATCCATTGACACTATTTCATATTTTGACTTGCAGAGTCATTTGTTATGTTCTATGGCAATCGCACCACCCAAAAAAAGAATAATACACAATGATAAAGACCTTGTTTGATAACGTTGTTAAACCAATCTCTGTAAATATCCATCTAATGACAAAGATATTGTAGATTTCAACTTATGCTGGATGTATTTTCCTAAAAGGGTTATCTAATCCTATAGCAACTGATAGAAAGCCTTCGAAAAGTTTGGAAAAAAATTTACTGCTGACAGATAAAAACTTGAGTTTTAGTCTTCTCTCAGAATAAAAATTAACTGAACATCTTGTAGAGCCACTTTGGTCAGAACATGCATAACAGTTCTAAAATATTTATATTCATGCCCATAATAATGAGCACTGACAAGTTTTCCATGACTTGCAACATGCGAAACATTATTTTTCTGAACTTTGACTATTTTGCTCAGTTTAACGTCTTTCTTCTTTTCAACAATTTCTCACTCACTGTTTCTTTGGGGGGGAGTGCACCAGTTTCATGCATACAAACTCTGTGCATCACTTTTAACCTTATATTTATATCAGTTAAATCACATTTGCATTTTGTACAAAAAAGACTAATCAGCCACATTATGAGCGCAGGCTGGTTCAATTTTGGACGGATTTTCAATCTGTAATACTGTTCACAGACAGGCACGGTATGCACAGTTAGGTGCATGTGGTTTGAATAGGTTTTTGTATTCTTGCTCCTGTAATGTATTTGAATGGGTCTTGTTCATTGCCTCTTTTAAAAAGTTTAATGGGATGGTTGATTAAGAGACGCTTTCAAATAGTACATTCTGTTTATATTGGCAGTGTTAAAACCCACTCTGAAATCTAAGTGCAGAGCACTTCAACTGCCGACAAGGAAATCTGCGGGGGACAGATTTCTTCATCTCGTTATGGTCGATTCGAGAATACTGGCCCACCGAGTGATCTGACCTATTCCCCTCCATTTCGAGACGCGGATCCGTAAAGTTCATTGTGTTGAAGCTCGAGTGATGGGGACACAGACCAGGTAGTCTTTCATTGTCCTCTGCCGACTGAAAAACGCCAGGTAGTAGATAGAGCCCTTATACCACAAATTCAACCTAGAAATTCCCCAATATGGACATAATGTAATTATAATAAACATAGTCCAAATAAATATTGTTAAGTGAATTTTGTGAAATAAGCATACCATAGAAATAGGAAATAAAAGGCAGAAGGGTTCATCCGTGTGTAGATAGAGTAAGGAAAAGTAGAGTAGGAGATAGGGATGATAGGGACCTGTACATGTATGCATACCAAGCAAAATAGAAAAGGAGATTAAAACAACGCAGTGACATCCTCAGACCCTCGTGTGGGAGGACCTTGTAACACCTTATTTTTTTTTTGTTCAAAACCATGAAGACAGGAGTTTTTAAAACAGGATTTCTTATTAGTAGTAGCGTTTTGTTCTGTTTTGTTTTGCTCCCCCCCCCTTTTTTTTTTTAAAAGTGAAGAAAGGAGTTTTCAAGACAGGATTTTTAAATTTTTTTATTTTTTCTCAAAGTGAAGACAAGAGTTCTTGAGACAGGGAACCGTCGAGGAGGTTGAAAGATGTATATATAATGTAACGTAACTTCAACTGTGAAGTTCAATTTCAGGTCAAGTGGTTCAGAAATAACATCACAGCTGGTGGCAGCAATTTGATGAGTTTTTATTTTTTTTGTTTTTGTTTTTAAAAAATGTATCCTAATTTGTAGTTAACATGCACAAAAAAAAAAAAAAAAGAAGAAAAGTATTTCTTTCCAGAATGAGAAAAAAAAAAAGCCAGAAATAAAATAAATTATCAAAGTGACATTAATTTGTATGGCATCGAGAACCAGTGTAGCTCATACTAAAACTGAAACTTCCTTTCAGATAATAATACTGTATTTGAAAAATCTATTCAGTTTGCTCAGAATGAGTGGATGGCCCAGAACAAAAATGTAAAAGACATTTATGGTTGAAAGCAGACAGCTTGGCACAAGCAATAACTAGTGTTACATAGTCAAAAAAATTCTTAGTCGAGAACCAAAATTACTTATTTCAAGTGGCAGGAAATGATGATAAATCTTATGATAAGTAATTTTATACTTTGTTTTACTTCATGACATAGGTCTTAAAATAGAACCTGATAGCATACCATGAAATGGTCTGTTTAATTTTTTCCCATATAAAGAAAAATTCTTTTAGTACCTGTACACTCACAATGAATCAGGAATGAACTTCAAATATCAATGAAGACAAAGAGATAAATGAATCCAGAAAAGTGAAAGAAATACTTTAATCCAACATGAGTTATGTTTTATATTGAAAAAAAAAAATTAAAGCTGTATGCACTGTCATATGAAATTAATTTGCAAAACTGCACTTACTTAGAGGTACATGTTGTATATGAGGTGATACTAGTGGGTGACTTCTTGTCTGCAGCAATGATTCCAGATTCTCCTCCTTGTGTACTGAGTGGCATCAATGACATAGTATCACCGCCACCACTTTCGTCTAAGGAGAATGGAAGAATGTAAGCAAGGACATAGGGAATAGATACAAGAGGTTTAATACAGCTGTATTTCGTTACAAAATATCTGTCTTCTGCCTGCCTGTCGCCCACCCACCTACCTGAACGTCCATCCTTCCATCCGTCTCTTGTCTATCTATCTATCTTTAAAAGAGAGAAAAGGAATAAAATTTATGAGGATGCAAAGAGCACTCTGTTTTTTATTGTTTTTTTTCTTTCCTTCTCCACCCATGCAATCCTAGTTTAACAAGTTTATTAATGTCATCACATTTATATAGTGAACGCAACATGACAAAGCATGGAAAGGCAAAAGTTTTCTTTACTTGGAAATATTTCCATTCAAATTTTAAGCTAAAATAAAGATGCTCAAAAATCAAAATGAATAAGACAAGACACTGTTGAATATTTAGCAAAGAGGCCATTTATGAAATCTATAAATGTAAAGGTGGGATTCAGAGGATAAAGATGACACAGCAACTGGTATTACATCCAAATAGTGAAAGTCAAACCAAAAAAAATACAAACAACACTGTAAACTGTACAACCTGCTTCCATATTATCCTTAGAAATATCTGTACTACCACTGATATAATGAAGATAAAAGTTAACAAGATTTCCTCTCCCAAAATTTCACTGTCACTTTTCTAAAACAAATAGCATCAATGATAAGTTACTGGGTTTTCAATCTCTAACTGTTGAATTTTCACATGCTGGGCCACATCTCTCGTGTTACAAATGAATGCACATAATATAGTAGAACTGACAATAAAAGATGCATATCTGTTACACTTACTCTGAGAATCAGCTCCTGTGGCTAATGGGTGTCCATTTGGCTGTGAATGTACATCATCGATTGACATTGCGAACTTCTGATCTTGTGAAGTTCAACTTTATCTTTCCGTAGTCTTGAAAAAAAAAAAAGAAACATTAAACAGCACAGCATTGGAAACACAATAATCATGCAAGTATGAGAAAAATCACCAGTCTGATGAATTAATTAGTAACAGTATATCTATACTATCATGACTAAATAGCACCAAATCGTGACATCAGTTGTTTTTCAAGACAGCTGTCAAAAGACCTGCAAAAACAAAATGTCAAACTTATCAGATGATACACAGAATAAATAAACTGCTGAAACGGCATAAAACAAGTTTCAACATTTGGCAGTTTCTACTGGACAGTGCATTGAATAACCAATACTAAAAAATAAATCACAGAAATGATATTCAAACAACAGTTTCACATTATCACAATTTATAGTCTCTGAAATTCTCTGGATTGTGAAAACTACAATAAAGTTAAGAGAAATTAATTGAGTTTGATTCCACAAGGCAAAGGCAGCTTCCTCCTTGGAACTTACTAATATCGCTCCTGTGCTTTGAAATCTTTGAGCAGAATGTGGAGGAAATTTTGCCTTATTTTTTTGCTTAGGCCAAGTTGCATACATAGCTGAAATTATTCCTTGTCCTAATCTGTCAGAAGTAAGTGTCCATTTGTCAGCAAAAAATGTCAGGTTGCGATCCACAGTTTTTACAAACAGAATCAACATTTACATCATCTTTTTGATAAATCTTCCATAGGCCATGTTTTCAGGTTTTGCAGATGCCGATAGCTAACCATTATTTCAATGGTTGCTGAAAATCTTGTTAGTATTTTATTAAAAGAAGATACCTTACACAGATACACTCAAGTACCTGCAAAAGCCTGATCAAACACAGCCAACAACACATAGCTTACACTGAACACATGAACACATTTAAAATGAAAATCTGTAAGAGAGAAAAAAAAAAACAGTTCTTCAACAATTGTCTCATACATTGTCCCTCTGCATCCATTTTATTACCCTAGGTGAAGTTATTACGGAAAATAACACTCTCTGCCAAATATTGGAACATGATGGCTATTCATCGTACAAATATACAGATACAAAATTGGGACATGCATGAATTTTTTATGCTTTGGTAATATAGAGAAGTCAAAATTACTGTAAGAAATTTTTACACAAAATATACACAAAAGTTTAAAAAAATGAAAATCATTTTTTCAAATCCTCCATGCAAAATGGTAGAAAAAAAAACTGATATAAAATCGGGATTGTTTTTTTAAGAAGACAATTCTACAAATGAATATAAAATTCAAACTACATCATCCAAAAAAATTTTAAAAATGAATGTTCAATAGCCTTTAAAAAAACAGTAATTACCATTCTAAAAAACAAGGGCTAATAAACATTGTTACACATCTATTATAACACATCATGTGTATGATATACATGTTACAAGAAAATCTGAATACATATAATTAGAATCAGAGACATTCTCAGGCGGACTATCCAGGGCTTCAAGCTCAATGCTGTGATCCTCGTACCACAAACCATCAACAGCAGGTAAGGGAAAATCATAGGCTGGAACCTAGACTTCTCCTCAACAGCCAATTCTCTTGACAGTTTTACAGACAATTCTCTCTATCTCCAAGGTTATGTCTCTTTTACTAGGCACAAAAAGCACTTGCTAGAGGAGGAACGGGAAAACAATCAGTTTTGACTGTATATCAATGTACATGTATCTGTTTGAAAGGGAAGCAATTTGGCTGGCAGAAAAAAACAAAAATAATGTAAATGCTTAACAAATGAAGACCAACGGAAATAACCTTATACATGTGTGTCCACTTTTTATATAAAGGAGAAGACTGGCTTTGTATCTACCAACTGTGCTTTTTTGTTTGCTGAAGTTATTGATTCAAGCTTAATTGTAGTAAAGAAGAGGCCCTTGCTTTTGTTCTTTTTCAGGTGGGATAGTGCAGACTGAGAACTATAAAGTTCTAGGAATATAATCTTTATAATAGAAAAAATGTGTATATCTGTTTTTGTTGTTCTTCCACCTTAAAGCTTTAAATTTAAACAAGATAGAAGACCTAAATAAAAAGACAAAATTTGATGCTATCATCTGGTGATTAAAGGGAAATAACAAATAAATATAAAATTGAGCCAATAATTATTGGTTTGTATCCCTTGAAAAAAGGTCAACGCATGAATTTAAATTAAAAAAAAAATAATAATTTTTAAAAAATACACCAGTGTGCTTGCGAAGCTCAATATGTAAAGTGAGCAAATGATGTGAGATACAAATGACGATGAATAAATGAGAAGAAAATCAAGTGACTAGATTCAGAGATCTAGAGTCTAGATCTAGATCTAGATCTAACCCTATGAAAATTTACGGGTTGTACACTTTCAGTTAACGGTATGAGAAAACCGTTACTGGTAGATCTATTTTGTCATAGACCCGAGAGATGCCACAATCAATACAACATCTTATTT
>JBCAUA010052401.1:0-11581 GCA_038406235.1 Peronia verruculata
CCTACCTACCTACCTACCTACCTACCTACCTACCTACCTACCTACCTACCTACCTACCTACCTACCTACCTACCTTCAACTGAACTATCTAGATACATATCCATCAGTGATCCCAGACATTAGTAATCAAAGCAGATTCACCATACTGTGCAAATGTAGAAGACAAAGCGGATCAGCTAAAACTGTTGGTGATCATAGTCTGTGATGGGCAAAATGTGTGAGAGCCCTAGGGAATTATCATAATTAGGCTTCCAGTCATAGTTACGTGCCCCTCGGTTATGGCATAGAATAATGTTATTTCTTGCCGGTCCATTCACTCATAGCGAAATGGCTTCTCCCAATCTTTGGAGTGCCAGACTTCCATCAGTGATTACCTTGCTCCACGTCAACTGTATGCAAACGGCCCTACTGGAGTGGAGCAGGTTAGTCCGGAGACTATGGTCCAAATTGGGTCAATGGCATGAGAAATTGACTACTTCGTCTTCACAAGTTTAACCGTCTTTCGACAGGGTGAACGTTTAGGATCCTCAGAGTCTTAATGCTAACACAACAGTCATGGTCGGAACTGAAGTAATGAAGCGCGACAACGAAATTTGACCTCTCCAAGTAGGTCAGCGTGTCTTCGGACAGAGTGGAGGGCTAGGGTAATGAAAGTTGCCGTTAGTGCCAACCACCAGTTATTACACAAAATAAACAGCTTGACTGGAAATTGGATTC
Organism: Peronia verruculata; assembly: GCA_038406235.1. NCBI lineage: Eukaryota > Metazoa > Mollusca > Gastropoda > Systellommatophora > Onchidiidae > Peronia > Peronia verruculata. The sequence goes on from JBCAUA010052401.1 coordinate 718, forward strand.
TGAGAGTCAAAGCTCCCAAAGCTCTCCGGAGCTCAAACCAATGGAACAAGTTTGTCCTATGGTGAAATCGACTGAGTTGATGACGTGGACGTCGGCTGATCCGTCAAGTCTGGCTGTCCTCGGATAAACTTGAGTGTTAGGAGAATTTAAAAAAAAAATGTCGCTGGTTTCCGCAGTCTTCTGTTATTTACCAAAATATCTGCTTGAGAAGAAACTGGCTTTTATGGTTGACTTTTCAAAACTCAGAAATATGAAACTAGATTAGAACTATACGTTTGCAAATTTAAAAAAAAGTAAAAATATAAACACTGTAACGAACAGAATATTGGCAAATATGTGTTACATTTATTCTTTTCACGATGACGATGATGTGAATGCCACGATTTTGCTCGAAAACATGATGGTCTTGTCCAATTATTATTGTGGGTAAATATGTGTGTATGTAAGTGGTTTGTGTTTGTTTGTTTGTTTGCTTGTTTGTCTTTTTGTTTCAGAGTTATTTGCTCAGTATAAAAGAAAAAAATGCATACTGGAACAAATTTGTCTTTTAAAGATTCATGGGCGTGTAGCGTAGGTGTCATTTGTCGTGAATAAATATACCAGGGCTAATGCAGTCCGATCATGTCATTATATCAAACAGGGCGGTGTTGGCAGTTTGGCACAGCTAAACACTGTATTTTAGTTGTAAAACATCATTATTTTCACTCCGATATTCGTACACAATGCGATCTCAAGACGAGACGTAAACGAAGAATATAAAGGTATTTTACAGTATCGCCCACGAAGAAGGCGGCGCCCTGTAAATTTATGATTCAGTAACTGTATAAAGCGGACATAAATATTCTCCAGTGTCATCATAATCTGGATATTTGCTTGTGAATGCGCCCAATAGTGCATTATTTAAAACCATCTTTTTCCCACGTAATAGGCCATTGCTAAACAACACTGTATATTATTGCGGTGTCCCGCCGTTGTTACTCAAGCTCTAATATTCCCCGCGCTGTATTCAGGGGGTCTATTATCTCCCCTAACACTCCATCAGTTACGGGGCCAGGCTGTCAAAGGGCGGCCACTGGGTCTGCTGAAATATTGGCGCTTGGTGATCGTGGTCATGATGCGGCGTCTGACCCCTGACCCCACCCTTCATTTCCTGGTGTCTAGGACTCTGCTTTTGCCAGGGCCGTTGCCTTTGAGGAACCATTAAGAAACAGTATTGGTATCCCTGATGTATGGAAGAAAATGATCGCCAATGTTCTGGAGTAATACAATTTTAATTGTGTCATGGCGATGATCGTGATAATTCGTGATGGATGTGCTGGAGAGGTTCATTACAATTTGCAAATTCTGTGGAACGATAAACGCTTTCAGTTTGAATGCTTTGATAATTGTGTGATTCCACTGGTTTTAGCGCTCACATGAGACAACAATTACGTAATACTGCTGAGACAGGGATAGGGTGAGTCCACTGTCACAAAAAGAGCAACAGTAACAGGCGACGTGACAAGGTCATTCCTTAACATAAACTTCACATATTGCTTTAACATAACCTTTGAAAGAGCCATAATGATATCTTTGTCTTATGATCTGACCAGGAAATAGCCTTCTAGAGTAAAGAGAGATAACTTTTAGCGCATGCAATTAGTCTTGAGTGGCTCCAGTTTACAAACATCTAACATGTGAATTCTCGTCCTATTATGGGTTTTATGCTATTTAGGAGAGAGAAAAACCGACAGGACTTCAACTCAATGACGTAAAGTCCTTACGAATCACCGAACAAAGCCGAACATGGGTAGTTCTGATTGTCGATGCTTGTCAGATATGGCACTTAAAAAAAGTTGTATGAACGACATAGATGGTAAATATAGCCTCGAAAAGATCACGTTGTCCCATGCCTTCACCATCATTCACTCGCACACAAACATCGGTAAATGGAAACAGAAAACGAAACTGTATATTACACATCGATGTCTATCTTGCTAGCGAACTCTATGAATCTGCCGTTTGCCCAGTAGTTACTCGTGCATTTCAGAAAAGATAACAAGCCTGGACCTTATTCAGACATTGCAGATCGATGTTAGAAAGCTACGTGAAATGACTCCGGGTTTCCCCTATGATCATATGATTGTCTTGTCATTCGGGCGGCCGAGAGCGAAGATCATTCCGATAACGCGCATTAACTTGGCCTTACAATTCCTACATAGCTCGTTAGTTTTATGCCCTGGTTCTGATAGTGTACAATATATTTGCCCCATTCATAGACAGTGATGTATTCTTTCCATGTGATTTAATACATTATTTGCGTTTTCATTATCTCCGGTCCTTTATTTGTCCTGGATAAATGCTTTCCCTTATCCTTTCTTGCTTATTGAACTTAGCTCAGTTGTACATATGGTATGTATTCTCTGTCTTATCAGTTACCTTAACAACCTTAATCATAGAAAAGAGGGCCCTCAATTTTAGGCCCCAAATTCTCGGTTTCACAAGTGCCATTAGTTAAAGCTGGCCTTTGATATTTTTTTTTTGTGAAGAGCACTCTGAAGAGCAAGGGGTACTCACCAAATGCGTTACCAACAAGCTACCTCTGTAAGAGCTCAGGTCGTAAACTGCCAAGTAGGCGTGGCAGGCCGGCATTTCGGGCACAGATAGGTGGAGTGTTAAGTGTGTCTAACTGCCATCGTGATTTAAAACTTTCTCTTCGGTTATTCAACCTTTCTTTTGCTTTCATTCTGTCTTTCCACATTTCCACTGCTCTTTCTTAATTCTATTTTTAATTAACTTCTTCTTTCTTTCTTTCTCCGACTTTGTCCCACCTTGCTCTCTCTCTCTTTCTCCATCTTTTTCCCTTTCTCTCAAAAGTATGTTCAATTCAGTATACAGCAAACAGGATTAACAACAACAACAACAGCAGCAGCAGCAGCAGCAACAACAACAACAACAACAACAACAACAACAACAGATGTAGCTTATTGATTTTAAGGTTAGGATACAAAGCATAATAGGATTTTTATCTTAATACATCTGCCTTAACATGATAATAGTTACTATTAGTAATAAAAGTAATAATAACTTTGAGAATAATAATAATAATAATAATAATAATAGTAACACTAATCATCGTCATCATCATCACCATCATATTATAAGCCTTCCGGTAAAGTCACCCAATAAAAGAAACAGAGGATTCAGTAATTCCTGTGTCAGATTTAGGTTTTGCATTCAGTTGGTAGATTATGCTAAACAACGTAATAACAATGACCACATGGACGAGAATGATAAGATATGCATGGGAACATAACTCTCGTCCAAGCATCAGGTTCAGTTCCTCTCAAAACACAGATTGGCTGGGTAGGTGAGTAACTAGATGAAAGAATGGGTCTGTCTACATGTCACAATACCCTTACATGTACTTGTGTACCTGAGCGCACGAGCGCTCGCCGCCATAATTGTGTACAGCATTTTCAGACGCTGTTATTGCGAGATGAGCAACTCCGTGCACTTGAGGAGAATTGGATAGGATAGGGAAGCAGTTAGCTGATTAGGTGAGCTCTTCATAATCATTGGCAGTTCATTGTCCTGTCATTCCTAGTTGTCTGGAACTTCTCAGTTAGACCTCACCAGGGGAAGTCATCAGAAAGATGTTCTGTAAACAGAGATGCATGCATTATGAATAACAGACCAGAAGAGAACCCACAGCTTCGTGGGAGATTTTATAAAATATAGGTCAGACCGATACTGCTATGCGACTTAAAGTTTATGGCAGGCGTGCGGACCTGGGTGTTAGTGATTTGGAGGATTAAATTGAATGATTCTCAAAGAAAACGCATTTTGAACGCATCACACTTTCGAATGGGTACAATTCAGATCAAGAACCCTCGCGAGTTTGTTACTGAAATATTATCGCTTGTTCAGAATAACGTCAAAGATAATAAACACTTTCAGGGTTTATACACCTAAAAACATCGATACATATGCAACAATGTTTGTGTGCCGAATTTCATATATGGATACATTCAGCTATTTTTGAGTCCATAAGCCTTTTATGGGTTATGTTGCAGGTCTGTAGCATAGATAAGTACATTATATCCTACAAGGCAAGTAAAACAAACAATACCGAAAAAAAAAAAAAATCAAACTATTATTACGAGAGTACCGGACGTACTCTATCAGTATTTCAACAAGCAATTATAAACTGAATAACACTGGTTTCCTGTTTGCAATTTAGTTTAGCATTCGAAATGATATCTTTGAGGTGTCAAATGAGGTGTTGTGTATAAATATTTTGTCAGGAATACCTGCATTAATCAAGATCTCATACATATTAGACTTTTTTGACATTTTGTTTTGAATCTGCTTTTTTATTTTAAATGCCGATATCTTCGAAGGATTCGGTCATTAACGCTTTCTCGATATCCCTAAATTAACAAACTTGAAATGTAGCTGTTCTGCTTTACCACATCAAGTGTATCCGTATTTACGCAAATTTCTTTTTTGCACATATTCTCGGATATTTTTTTTTTCTTTTATCTTATTCTGTGTCGGATCCTTCCTCGCATTTATTTTTCTAAAATCTAATCTGCTTTTCCACGTTGTTCCACTCTGAGTTAATCACCCTTGGCTTTCGCTGCCACCACAAGTACTGACGGCTTCTCCAACAGGGAAGGCATTCCTTCTTCCACAGACTCGATCTAGAAGGAAGAAATAAATTGTGTTTTTGCTTTGCCTTCAAGAGTTTCTTTACCTGAAGTATCAAGGTGAAACGTTAAGGCCCGTGTTTGGATAGTTGGCAAAAGTAAACCCCATATTCCCTCTTCATTTGATCGATGTTTTTGCCATTTTTTGTTCACTTTGTAAAATGGTGTGAATGCAATTTCCATGCTTTCTCAAATGGCATCTCTTCTGAGTGTGAATCGAACTTATTAACCTTCTTAGATTCCCAATTAACCCCCTTGGTCTTTTCACCTACTCTTTCCTTACCTATTTCAGGACTCACCTGAAGAGTAATTCGCCCTTTAGTGGGGAGTGTTTTAATGGAAGGAAGAAATTTGGCTTTCCAACGCTTACAAAAACAGGAACTAGATCCCTCTCCTCGGAGGGTTTTGGTCGGGAAGATGCGGAGTTTGATTGACAGACGCAGGTATCAGAGGCTGCCAGAGATTCCATGGGTATCTTCAACACTTCTGTAATTCCCATGTTATTTTCGAAAATTAAGCTTGAAGCATATTTAGTGCGGAGCTTTTTGTTCGGGCTTTTGCCACTCCTTGACCATCAGATGCTTTCTTTCCTTCGTGCCTTTGACTGTGAGTGCTGGCTGGCTGGGCTATGCTGTGCGTATTTGGTAAGGATTAACTACAACTCTGCATACCTTTCTAGGAAAAGGCTCGACCTGTATTGTGTAGACGTCCGTGCCTGGGGCCTCTCTTAACCAAGGGGATGAACTTGTGGCGTGAAATTGTGTCTTTTTTTTTGGAGGGGCGGAGGAACGTATGCGCGTGGTAGAAGTAGAACTGCTGTGAGCGAGCGTGCTCGCTGGCGAGTGTATGTGCGTGTGTGTGTGTGTGTATACGTATGCGTGTCTACTATTTGTATGTCTGCGTATGTACGTGTGTGTGCGTGCGTCCGTGAGCGCGCGCGCGCGCGCGGGAGGTCTAGTGTATGTTTGTGTTTTGTGTGTATAGACTTGTCAGTGTGGGTGAGTTTGTCTAGTGAATATGTGATGTATGTGTGCGTGTGACTATATTATTACGTGTTTGCGCATATGTAGTACAGTTTTGTATTCATTTCTTGTTCCTATATATGTGTGGATGTATATGCATAATCCAAGTATACGCTTGTTTGCATGAGAGACACCCATAGTGTTTAATTTTACGCCTCCATAATGTAAATGCGAAGAAAAAATCCAGCACAATGTGATATAGTCCATGCTGGTGAATCTGTCAGGAAAAGTGTTAGCTTTCAAGGTCCAGACATTATTAAAAGAAAAGTAATAAATCTTCTCCATAAATTTCCATTGTTTTTCTCTTAAACTGTGCACAATCATCTAAAATGATTTGTTTACGTGGGCTAGTATTTCCAAGATTACAGCTTTGCGATGGCAAAATGTTAAAGAGGTTGTGCTTATACGTGAATTTAAGAACTTTCCGATGATTGATTTGTCTGGGTCTCTCCGACCTTATGAGTAATGTAATGCCGGGGAAGTTATATACGATTTCTTTTCATATTTTGGATGTTGTCAAGATTTGTAAAAGGGTCCAGGGGATTTTGAGAAAGTGAAACATTAAAAGCTATATCTGGCTTACTGGGAATGGGTGAGTTCGAGTTCGAATAGAATGGGAGATCGCTTCGCAGATTATCTCCCCTTTCCAAATAGGGACGTGTAAGGGGAGATCATTTTGACCAGATCTTACCTCCCTTTGCCAGACAAAAGATGTGTTGAGCAAGCAGTGTAAAGAAAAAAGAAAATGTCCTGTTAATGCTTGCCATTCGAAAGACTGATCGCCAAAAACTTTGATGAAGTTATAACAATAAGAAAAAAACATTATCTTTACGTCATATTTTTTTTTTTTTTTTGCATTTTTGCACTTTTTTTTCATGGCGTATGTTTCAAGCAAAGGGCGCAAAAGTGATTTTTTTCCTCTTTTCACTACTTGTTCAATCCCTCTTTTGTCTGGTAAAGGGAAGTAATTGGACTGGGCGCAACGATCTTCTATTGTAGGTTAGACAGAAATATGGCGGTAAGCAAACAAACTGATTAACAGATAGATGGATTTATGGATTTTCTGATAGATGGATATAGAGAAAGATGGAGCGATGACTGCGTGGATCGACGGATGGATAGATGGACAGAGAGAAAGAAACAAATAAATACACAGGTAGACAGAGGAAACAGATAATACAAAGACAGACTGACAGACAGACAGACTCCTAAAGATATGATTTAGATTTAGTAGGGTGATGGTATGCACATTAAGACCTCACGTTATATAGGACCACAGCTAATTGCAAAGGCTGCGATCCATGGCAGGACATGAGTACTACATCGCCCTTGTGTCCTACTGAAAGATACCTGGAACAAAGAACAGTATGGGTGATGGTAGTACTGATGGCATATTGGCAGTAATAGTAATACTAGTTGCTGTAGTGGTAGTCCCAAATGTAATAGTAGTAGTAGTAGCAGTTTGCCGTAGTAATTGTTGTAATAGAAGTAGCAGTAGTCACACAGTGATAGTACAAGTAGTAGTAGTAATAGTGATAGTTATTGTGATAGTAGTATCAATACACAGTAGTAGTAGAAATAGATAAGTAATAGAGGCAGTGAAAGCAATAGTAGTAGTAGTAGGAGTAGTCTTGTTCGTACTAAATAATTTGAATAGCAGATAGGCCGATGAATGATCAGTGTTGCTAATGCATCAGACGCTCCACACGGTGGACAGACTAACGATTTGTTATAACTTTGAATGCAGAGAGAAACAAAGGCAGAAGAAGACAGTCAGTACTAAGATATCTGGTCCATCTCTCCTGGGGCGTCCGTTTCCCAAGGGAGTTTTTTTAAATGGATCCCACGGGCCAGTGAGGAGAAGAGCGGGGACTTTTGAGTACAGAAAACACAAGAGATTGGTCAGGCGTGAGTGTTGTTACCATGTGAGGTGTCGGTCTGACCCCTTATTATCTCCTGGGGAATCACAACTTATGTCGTTGTCTTTCTTAAGTTCACGGTACTCAGGCATGTTTTTAACTCTTACTGTGATAGATAGAAAGATAAGGACTAGACATAATCCGTTGTTATTCTGGAAGAGGCTGTTTAGTTCTCGTTCTCTTTATCCTTCTCCATCGTTTTCTTCTTTTTCTTTTTTTTCTTTCTCTTCGTGCCGTTTTTCTTGTTCTCCGTCTTCTTTCCTTACTTTACTCGATTCATTACAAATTTTAAGAGATCCTAACCCGAACTGAAGAACCAGCTCTTAGAACAAAACAAACAAAGAAAAGTGAAGAAATTGATAAAAGTGGCTTGTGCGTTCTTGCATGGTTATAAAAAAGTTGGCTGCTTCTCCGCCATTTAAAGTGTATGTGAGTGCGCGCATGTGTTCTCCACGTACTCACTAACCCTGACGCTGTTAACGAATTCATTCCCTGCGTCGCTGGTAAAGCTGTAAAATAGATGCTTCTCGTGTTATTGTCACTGAAGTAAAATGAAGTTAAACAAACAAAAAAAAAAAGAAAGTAACATCAGACAAATGCTGTTAAGTGCAAGAATCACATATATGTCCAAGTTGTTGATAATCACTAAAACGCTGTGAGTCTCTATAGATCCAGTTTTCGATTTTGTTGGCTCACTCTGTGAACGCAAATATTAGCAGTTGTTCGCAATTGTCTCTAATATCACTCATGGTTTACATCAAACTGCCTGTTACATCGAACATTTAGGTATGAAAAGCCAGGTGTAGGTAACGCAAACCTCTTGATACAATGAGTCTTATTTTGGTCAACACTGATGAATTTCAAGCTCTTATGTTAATTCAGTTCAACAAATTCTAAATGTAAGGTGCTGCGCTCAAGAAATGAAGGAGAGCTAACCTGGAATTGACTTTTGGCTTTTCCAGTATAATATTATTGAAGTCATAGGTGTATAACAGTCCCAGAAGTAAATGGCAAGTCTGATATTACAGTGATAAATCTTTCTTTTTCTTTTTTTTTTTTTTCTTTTCGCCTTGTTGGTTAACTCCTCACTATGTAATGAGACGATGTCAGAAGATCTTTAGAGGAGATTCTATTCCGTTTCAATGCATCCTTTCTACAAAAATACCTACATCAGCGAGCAGGCTTCTGTTGATTTAATGCTTTCAAGTTGAATTAATTTGTAACATTTTGGTGGCGTCGCTTTACCTTCAGGTTTCATTTACTTCGGCAGTTACGTCCATGTTGTTACCAGTTCAGATGCACATGTTGTGTTGGGAGGTATGGCAGGCGTAGGGTGGGTTAAGTATTAACTAGCATTGTCCGCACAAGACGCCAGTTGAATCATCGCTTGGAAGATCCCCTGTGTTTCTTAACCCTTAGTGGTCCTGTGGAAAGCTGTGGCCCCATCCGAAGGTTCAGGGAGTGCTGAGTCGGTAGGCTTGGATGACAAATGAAGACGCCGTCAACTGACAGAGGAAGTGAGTAAAAAATGTCTGGCGTGCACGCTGGAAGCCTGGCTGGTGACGCAGCTTTCCCGTCCACTTGAGACACACGCAAGTTGCCCTTTGAACGACTCAGACTCTCTGGATTTGTCATTGATAGAACTATTTCCACCCGCCTGACTCTGACAAACAGCTCTCTCTTCACATGATCTTTAGAAGAAAATGGAAGCAGATCTAAGAGTTTAGCAAATGTATCTTGGTCATTACTATTTTCTAAAAATTACCTCCATGTGTTATTTCAACCACAACCTACATGAGCAGAATAGTCCTCTCTTTTCTGATAGATCTAGAGTTTGTACCTTTCTGTTGCCATAAATTAAAGGTAGATTTTTGAAATTATCATTGCATATAGAGGAATACAGTAGCGAGTCTATCTGGCTCCATCCTGTTTCTAGTGACTGTGTTTATAGCCACGCTGTAGGCTGTGCTTCAGAACGACAGATCCGATCAGAGGTGCCATTCAACACAGCAAAAACCTAAACTCTTCACAGCTGTATGATACTCCAGTTTAGGTGCCCCTTCCACCTTCCCTGACATCAGGCTTGTATTTTCAAAGCCCTGTGGAAATCAATATATTTATGCTCAATTTGAACTGTTTAACTCATTCAAGAGTTGAGGACCGACGAAGGGTGATCGTGAGGCGGCGGAAGACCGTATTACGCTCTAACAGATTAAAACACAGCCCATTGATTATTGGGAGATAAAATTTACACTTTCAGGTACTTAGTTATCACGTCATTAACCATTTGGGCGTGTCCATACGAGACATTTACAGCTTTATAACCAGAACATTGCTTTCAAGTCCATTTGTACGAAAAAGGAATGATTTCTCGTCACACGACACTGTACTATACTGATAGATTATCGATTATTCTGAGTTCAGCTCAATATATCTCACTGTTAGTGTTTTCAAATTTTCGAGAGATTATTTTGTAAATATTTATTATTAAAATTGTTATTATTATTATTATCTATCTCATTTTAGCAGTTATCTTTTCAAAACCTCATTTTCCTCTCTGCCTCTTTATTTTTTTGTTTGTTGTTGTTGTTTATTGTTACCGATGTAAATATGATTAAATTACCAATTTTCTCTGCCTGGGAGAAATCCTTGAAAATATATGTCATGCCAACAGCTCTGAGAAAATGAGGCACTCCAGGTTTTGGGCTGCGGGAGAAGTCAAAGCTGATGATTATCTTCCCTTGGATTATCTCCCCCTGCCTGAGGAACAAGAGCAGCCCCCCTCCCCTCTCCTCCCAGTTGTACTCATCTGTTCCTTTCACTCCCCCTCCCCCGCCCACACACGTTACCATCCATATCTCCTCACCTTATCCTGATGTACCCGTCCATCTTTCCTATCCCCCCCCCCCCGTCTGTCCATCCTCCCATCACTCTCTCCCATATCCCATGTACCCATTTCTCTAGGCAAACCCTCTCGTTGTTAGAGAACCTTCCGAGATAGATAGAGTCAGGTTAACGTGAAGCTGTACTCTTATCCGGTTTGAAAGAACTAAGTTTAATCATTTCCTCCTACTGCAATCATCACTGTATCGATTCAGTAGGAGCTATCTGTCAGCCTACCTACCTACCTACCTACCTACCTACCTACCTACCTGCCTATCTACCTACCTACCTACCTACCTACCTACCTACCTACCTACCTACCTACCTACCTACCTACCTACCTACCTAC
>JBCAUA010052412.1:0-11581 GCA_038406235.1 Peronia verruculata
TGTTGTGTTGAATTACATTGGTGTTGCTTTGATTTAAAGTTAACGCTCAGAACTTGAATAAATAGTGAACTTCCATTGACGCTGGCCTTTGATAGGTCATCTGGTCTGGTTATTCAGTCAGGAAAGCTATGTGACCAAGCGCTTGAAGGATTAAAAGGTATTGAAGACACTCTCTTCATATGTTTTTCTCTGTGTGTGAAACAAGAAAGTATTTTGTAATTATATTTTTTTATGTCTTTGAAAAGCTTGGCAATCATAAGTGAGTTTAGCATTTTTAAGACACTATTTTCTCTTACAGAGCTTTTGTGCTTCTGTTCCATCATCCCATTTTTCATTTGCGATGTTTACTTCAAAGTGTGTCAATGAAGATCTAAAAAAAAAAAAAAATCAATACAATGGAAAAGTATCAACCAAAAAAAAAAAAAAACACAAAGAAAATTTCGCTAATGAAAATAAACTATCATGTATGTCACCAAGAGATGTTGATATAAAGCAGTATTGTGATATGTCTATCTTTTCCACAAGGATAAAAAAAAAATGTGGAGGTATATCAAATTGAAAGTGACGCTGTTTTGAAAATGTTTGTGTATACTGAAAATGACAGCGGTTTCCAGGACTTTGGTCATTTGACCAACAGGTTTTCTCTAAATGCAATACTGAAACAAAAACATGATATTGTTATGAGCTGATATAATGCCATGCATGACTGGAATAAACAACTGCTTATTTGCAACTACATTTCTTTTTTTCTGAACAGAACATGTATCATTTCTATCAATAATCATGTGGAAAGACTAGCAATGTGGTAGTGTAAAATCGTCTTCATTTTGGATGAGTGTGAAAGCATACATAGAATGTCAAGTTTGACATAAGATGGAAAGGCTGTGAGCCGAACAACCTTTTTGATTTTTGACTGGCTCTGATGTTTTCCATTTTCCTAGTCTAAATGTTAATTTTTTTCAATAATTAGTTATTTTATTCACTGCCTTATTCAAAATAGACATGATTACATTTCTGATGTCAGCTTTTACTTGGAGAATTTTAATATATCCTGCTTGTATAGTTAAACCAATTGTAATGGGCTATACTAATCAACTTCCTTTTCCCCATATCTGCTGAAATTTATAGTGTTAACTGTCTGCAGGCCTAACTTATCTTTGTCTTTATTGGATAATATTAGTTATCTTTAAAAACTTTAAATATATCTAATAATTCCAATTCTAGTCAAAAGAAGACGTTCTAATCTTACAAGCGGCGCCAACATTGGCTCTCTGTTCCTTGTGGCTTCATCTTTTTTTTTTTTTTTGACGCTCTGTTCATTACGAAAACCTATTCAAAGCTGTATTTTGTAAGACTTTATCGATGAACAGCACTGTTTTAACTTGTCTCACTATATTGTATCACCGTAGATGACCTTTGGCGGTCAGTATGTCAGAGCAATGATGGCAGAGGAGGCTTGAAAATGACGTTTGAGTTTCTTGTCTAATATCTGAATAATTTTGGGCATGAGGTGCACAACTTCGGCTGTTGTCAGCTCCATATTCAAGACTGCAACACACTCACATTGTCTATAGACAAGGACATATCATTGAGTCCTTGGTATTTAAAATGTTTATTAGAAATAATACATTCGAAACCTTTTAATCGCGCCAAGATTGATTTTCATCTGTGATAATTGTTAGAATTTTTTACGACTATATGTTCAAATTGTGGTGTTTCCACAATTTTTAAGAGCTATTTTCGAAACTGAAAACAACAACAACAACAACAAAACAAACAAACAAACAAACAAACAAACAAACAAAAAATGAAAACAAATATAAAAAAAAATAATTAAAAAAAATAATAATAAACAAGAAATTAAATGGGTGGTTTCAGTGCTAGCATGCTGAGGAGAGAAAGAGCTCCGAAACTTTGAAATAGTTCCAGGTGTGACTCACTGCACTATCTCTTGTCGTCCAGTGATCATGCAATATAAGTTCGCCTCTTTATTGGTTTGTTTGTTTTGTCTTTGTCATTTACAAAGTATTTTCACTGAATGTTACACGACAAACATACCAGAGAGTTTGCATGAAAAAATCAACCAGTCTTCATTTTTTTTAAATTTCTATTTTGTTTTATTGTATTTTATTTTTGTCTTTAAAAAATGAATCGATATTGTGGGAGAGCTGATTGCATAAATTAGAAATTTGTTTATGTAATACTTATTATTTTTCTATGGCAACAGGCGAAGTTTGCCCAAAATCAAAGCATCTCTGTTTTTGACTACCAACAACCAAAGAATGTGGAAACATTAAATTTCTTTTTTCACAGATGACAACTCTTCTCCTTTCGCTCCATTTTTCAGTCAACTAAGTTACTTCCCTTTGACAAATAGAACAAGCTTTGTAAAAACGTAAAAACTCATTTTAGCTCTTGCTGCTCCAAATAATATGTGACACAAAATGGTTAAGGAAAGAAAATCATTAACAGAAAGACGTTTTCATCATTTCTTTTTTAGTCATAATTCAAAGAGCAAGAGAAAAAAACTTTTTTTCCTTCTTCAAAATGTTTATTTTTATACCATACACTCAGAGAACGGAACTTATTTGTCTGTCTCTTCAAATGACTTATTATAACAAGAATAACAAAACAAAACGAGACGGAGCAAAAACCGGATGTACAACATATTCGTTTACACGCGCTGTCAATCCAATTTATTGTCCTTATAACAGTGTAAGCAGCAAAAAGGCTTTTTTATCAGAAAAAAAACCTTCAAAAATGCCACCAGAAACGAAGAAAAGGACAGAAAAAAGCCAATACCCCCCCCCCCCACCCTCCAGATGCTGTAAAATACAATTAGAAACAAAACAACAAATGACAGACAGATATCAAATCGGCGTCAAAATTACATAGTCAAAAGCATAAAATACTTGTACTTTCATCTTTACAGAATTAGAAAAAAAAATAATAAATAATACATTGATCTTTTCTCCATGGGTCCAGACTTATTGGGCGTCATTTCAAACTGTCTCATGGTCCCAGGTAAGATTAGACTTCTAAGAAGTGTCAATATCAGTGGTTTCTAAACCTATTACACTCGCTACTCACTATCCAGGGGACCCCTTATGGACAGCTTGATTTACATTTTATTTTTTATGATTGAGAGGGAAAGAAACACTGCAAGAAAAACAAGAAAAATATTTCAGAGCATGATTTTTATCGGTCGAAATGAACTTCATCCCAATCCACCTCTAGCAAGGCCACGCGACTGCCTGTCTAGGCTTCGCGATCTCAACGGGAGTTGCGACCCACGGTTAGGAACATCTGGTCTAGACAGCCTTCATAGATCTTTAGCCAGGTGCCAAATGACGGAGGCATGTTCCCCCAGGTCTATGTTTCCCAGGACTGTGTTCCCACAGTTCCCCCAGGTATAACATGTTATGTCAGATGCCAGGTCATATATGACACTCGACTCACCATACGTTCTCTTCCTTTCAAAACGAACAATTCAAAGTCTACTTGCCTGCTGTTGGCTGATAGATGAGAGAAGGTTGAACAATGGAGACACTGAGCTTAAATATGAAAAAAAAAAATAAATAAATAAAAAGTATCCAATGAAGTATAATCTAACACTACTAGCTCTCTTAATTTGCAACAACTGTTCGCGACCCTTCCACTCTAGGGTGGGGCTCCGCAACCGTTTTAGAAGATGCCATCACCAATCCTAGCTCTACACCATCTTCTCTAGAGGGGGGCGGATACCAACGAAGAGCTCTCTTAACATTTTTGTTGTATTTAAAAACTGACTATGAATCTAATAAAATTCAACTGGCGCAACGCCTATGGCTGAAACTCCTTGTTCATTAGTCATCATCTCATCATTAGTCATCATCTCAGTTTGTATCATATCATATTTTTAATAGCATATCATATCAATCATATCACATCATATCATACCATATCATATCAAATCATATCACCTCATGTTGCTCATCTTATTTCCTATCTAATCTTATGGTTAGTTTTAATTCTTCCTGTTACACTACCCAGCATGGAAAATGCCAATATAAATTTTAATACTATGTGTGTAAAGCTTAATTTCAAGGCAGTTCTGAATCGTTCTATTAGTTTGGTGCTGATCACACTGTGTCAAAAAGTGTAAACAGCGTAATCACTGCAGGCAGCTGGTGACCATGGAGACTATTTTTGTTCAGTCTTATATTATTTCCTTTTGCTAGGTTCATGCGCATAGGGTGGTGAACAGGCAATGTGAAGAGTGAAAAGAACTTACTTTTTGGGCACTTTACCTAAAATACCTAAAATTTATGCGGTTAAAGAATAAAAAAAAAAATCTGTGAGGTGAATGATTCTCTCTTGTGGTAATACGCTTGTCTTTTTTCTTTTTTTAGGGGAGAGGGGGTGCAAAAGGGAGGGAGAAAATGAAACTGTCAAATACCATTTTTTTTTTAAACTCGGCTTGTTCAACACCCCTTGTATCTAGCAAATGAATGTCATTGGATTGTCAAAATAAGCATCGGTATCCGGTTTGTCCCATTTTCTCAGGAATTAAACTCTTTAGCAGCTCTACCGTACTATGTACTTCTTGTAGATTATTTTTTTTCGAGCATATGGAGGGTAAAATAAATGCACTTTGTGGAAAATGACGTGATAAGATATGTATAATTTAATATCTTAAACGTTTTATAATATGTGTCTTGCAGTAGGAGAAAATCATTGATAAATGGGGCATTTTGTCAAAGTAGTATCCGGCTGCATGACATCTGTAACAACCAAACACAGATCGACACCAGGATGTAATAATAGCCCCCCGAAACCGAAAGGTCGTGACTTTAGTCAAACACATTGCCAAGACAGTGAACGAGGACAAAGTTTAACCCTAGCAACGTAAAGATTTGTTTATTGTTACTTGCACTTGAAATGACTTTCAAAAAAGAAAATCAATACTGTACGGCAACACACTCTTCTTAACTTGAATTGTCATGTCGCCCTCAGTCAACTCTCAAGCACCGAACAGGAATGAACAACATTAAAGAAACAAAACTCATTTGAAAACATGATAGTGTCATTTATAGATCAAGTAGGCTCAGTCCATAAAATGAAATAAATGGAGAATTTAATTTCAACAAACACTTCAGAGAGAAACCAAATGACTACAGATAAGAAGGTCTTTCATTAGTTAGGTGATCACATCAGTGGTACTGTCAAACAACATTACACAACACCTGACATTACAACCGTTTGTACTGATGTTCTAAGGGTTAATGTGGTTTAGACATCTTTTCAGTTCGATTCAAATCTACACTTGTACAACTTTCTAGTAACAAGAATAGAAGAAACAGGGGTGGCTTTCAAGGATTTAAAAAGGATATTTTTTGATGAATTCACGTCTCACAGATCAGGTCCACAGAGCATTCATTTTTCTCTATTGATATACATGAAATACCTGCGTACTGACATGTATGTCACGTGATGTCAATGAAGCCCTGAGTATGTTCATTTAATTCTGTCTTTTTCATATTTAAAGTGAACGATATCATTCTAACAACAGAGTAGTTTTATAATAGTCAGGTATGGTGACAGTTTCTGTGGTAATTCCCTAGTTAATTGCTGGGATACCACTACAATTGTGTCAAAGTATCATATCACAATAAAAGGTGTTCTTTACGTTACCTTTTCATTTTACCTTACAACAGATGCAGTCGGTTATCTGATATTTATTCTAGAAATTGGATGACAAACTGATAACAAAAATTTGCACATAATAAAGGACCTAGAATTCCTTTAACGTGAACAACACCAAACTAATCAATTGCATGTGTAATAAGGGCAACTAAGAATTATCAGCCACAAAAGAAATGTACCTGTCTTATTAATATTGCAAGTCAAAACAAATAAAAGCAGAGAAACAAACAGATAAAATATCAGTAATGTGTAACAACAGACAAGGAAAATAAAGGAAAGACTAAAAATAATAATTCAAAGAAATGTGCTAGTGCAAGTAGCAGATACATAGATTCTCTATTAATTTATCCCTGAAAACAGTTTATACATTGTAACCAAGAAGCCTTTCCATATGGTACACTAAGCTTATAATAATGTCTTCAAATGGATGGATAAATAGTGGCCTGTTTACCAGTGGTTGGAGGACATATTTCGTCGCTGGCATTCCAAAACCTGTATTATTATTAGTCGATAGATACCCTTTATCACAATCTAACGTGATATGTTGGTATCTTTTTGTCTGTGTAAATTATCTCATAGTTATCGTAGTCCTGAAATATGGATTGTGCTGAAAGAATGATATTTTGTCCGCTTTTGTTTTCTCTTACAATGTCGGCCTTCTCTGAGTATAAAAAAGAGCATCTATGTGTCATTTTAACATGTTTGATCCATGGTCAGTCAACGAATGTCCAGGCCTACTGTCAACCATTATTTGGCTTCCTTTGCCTGCTACCGGTCGATCATCACGTGATTATATATAGGCAAAGAGTGCATACAAGGTTTGATTATGGCCTCCTCTAGCAATATGATGAGCCCCGGTGCCTGGAATAGACTTTGGATGACAACTCTGAGGCCAAAACAACTGCTAATCAAGAAGATCATCAGTGTAAGCTTTCACCAAGCGCCCTAAATGAACGTCTACGTCTTATAAATAGTTAAACTGTCCTTCCTTTCTGCTGCTTTAGAGCTCAAAATATGTGGACTATACACCCTAGTAAAAGTCAAGGAAATCTTTATTTGCACAGAAAAAGTTATGGGAAGAGCCCGGAAGTGGCTCTCATTTAGTCCTCATGAGACGTTCTTTTTATTACTTTCCCAGCACACTTCCGAGACTTTGGCTCATGGTAGCGGGTACTTGCCAAGCCTGGTCAAAGCTATAGTTGCAAAAACACGTTTACTTATTGCGAGAGTAATAGACGTCAATTTCTTTACATTGATCGAAATGTGGTTATCTGTGAATTAGGGCTTTAAAAGATGTAACCCTAAAAATGTCAATCAGTGGTGTCAGAGCCTTAAAGCTGCTATGACTTTTCATTGAATTTCATGTTTACAAATGATGGATTTTGCCATACGGTAATAGAATTAAGAACTATAAAAGCTCGCTATGACTAAAATTATTATCTACCATGAGCTATGAGCTACCAGCTATTCAATCATCATGACTTGAGGGATGCCTTTATTCCATCTCATATTCTATCCCGTTTTGAACTAAAAATATTTAGCGATGACGTTGACTACGCTGCTGGTAACTGCACTGTTGTGGACTTCCTGTGTAGGCCAATGTACAAGAGGTAAGAAGTTACTCTCTTATATCTAGTGATTGAAATCACCATAGTCTCTATATTATACCCAGTTTGATATGCCATGAATCTTAGTCAGGCTTTTTTTTTGTTTTTTGTTTGACACTTCATTACTGTTTTTTTTTTTTTTGTTTGTTTGTTTGTTTGTTTGTTTGTTTTTAGATTATTTAAGTAACTCAAATCTAATGTTTAAACAAAATACCGAAAATTCTTTTTTGGAGCTGGTGATAAATTGGGTGTACATCATTAGAAAACAAGGAAAAAGGCGTCAAGAAAGAGAATAAAAGGGGAAATTAAAAATTGCGGTTTTAAAATGTTCACGCACAAAAAGCAGTTTGAGCCTATTTCACGAGGAAGAATTGCAATTGCAGTTGTAATGATGTTTCTTACTTATGTAAATATATCGTGTGTTTTGGATCTAGTTTCATGGTGTTTTGTGTTGTTGTTATCCTGAACATTTCACATAGACAAGACAAGACAGACATTAATTTTCACTTAAAAAATAACTGAAAAAAGTACACCATATCTTTAACAGATCTGGATAAGTATATCTTGTTCCTGCATAGCACCATCGGGCCATGAGATTTTCGTCACTACAAATGGTCTGAGACGCAAGACACATAAACTGAACCTGGACAATAATAATATGAATCATTTGGAAACTTCACACCGCATTGGTCCTTCCATATAGTTATTTGCAACGCATTACCTTCATGTGTCTGATAGGTGGATAGTAGCAGTACCTGTCGTAATCATGATTGGATTTCGATTACTCAGAACAACTCCGACTTGCACTGTTTGTTCCCCCTCCCCGCTATCCTCTCTTTATTTTTTCTGGCCCACTTTTATCTCTCTTATGTTTTGCGTTTTATGTTATTTTTCCTGGATATTTTTTCTTCCGTTGCAATAAAAGAGTAAGTATTGTTGTAATTGTTGTTGTTGACGTCGTCGTTATTATCTCAGAAACCTTCCCTTATGGCGTGGCGGGTCCTTTAAGTCTACAAAGACTCGTTTGGAACGAAGCAGAAATGACTCATGCTTATAAAAAAGTCTAATTGTTAGACCAGCGTGTGCTCCCTGTATCGTTTTTTTTTTTTTTTTATAGCAGCGAAACCTGGACCATATACGGCAGACACAAGAACCGCCTTGAACAGTTTAATCTCCGCTGCCGTGCCGTATCCTAGACAGTACTTGAGAGGACACAATTACCAACATATCAGTTCTCGAACTGGCATACTGCACCTTTTCCTGAAAATGCCCGCTCGATTTGACTGGCCACAATTCTAAAGATCTGCTATATAGTCAGGTGACTAAAGGACACCATCGTTTAGGGAGTCCACCACTGCACTTCAAAGATGTATGCGAACGTGACACGAAAGTAATTAACATAGACTCAGACAGCTGAAAAGCGCTTGCAGGAAAACGCAGTGAATAGAGCACCACGGTCAGGGAAGGACAAGCAAAGCGACTTCAACACTTAAAACACAGGAAGCCGCAGGAAGAAGAGACAATAAAACAGTGGATGTCTGCGATAACTGTGGCAGAGACTGTCATGCACAGATCAGACTGCTGACCCACTCCAGATGGTGTCCCCAACAGGTGTGGGATGGCTAAAGAGACCGCAACAATTGTCTCACTACTAGATCCATAGGCATACTAGTACATATATAATAAACATGGCAGGCATGCAGGGTTTCCGGTGCCCTCTAAACAGAGCGTCTACGCTGGAAGTTACTTAACGACTGCTATAAGGAAGTTTGCGAGTATAACACACACACACAAACACACACTCTCACACATACCCACACACACACACACACAAACACACACACACACACACACCGAGGAGAGGAGAGAATTTATGACCAAAAATTCTTCGTTATAAGTGCCAGACAATAGATGTAAAGCCCATTTAACTTAGATGCCCTCTGAATGATAAAAGTAGATTCTTTTCTTTTAATTTTTAAGATTAAATTACGGGAAGATTGATAAACAACACTGACAGAAGTTAAGACTAAAGGAAGGCATATTAAATGTTATACGCATTAGACCTGATGGTAGTCAATGAGTCAATCTAGTGAAAAAAGGCAAGGAAGTAAGAAATGAAAACATAGATTACCAAAACAAAAGAGCTTAAGGAGAAATACAAAAATATCTTTGTTCGTTTGTTTGTTTATAAGGGTATAAGTGAGAAACAGAGAGGGTGCACCTTTAAAAAAGAATACAAATGAAAAACCAAAATAACTCGAAAGAAATACAAAATTAACACCCAAAATCCCATTTACTTTTGGTCTTAAATGTGGTAGATGTAAATGCTTGGGTAAACACTGGTTTAAAGTTGGACACTTATACTAAATGCAAGGACTCTCCGAAGGACTTTATGTCGCCATTATAGCATACACTAGCGTTGTTTCAAGTTCCAGTTTAAATGCTTTCATTTCGTTGCCAGTCTGTGGTAGGATCTCTACGTCGAAGTTCCGTTGTTACATATCCTGAAGAATGTGCATCTGCTTTAACTCTTCAAGCAAACTTTTTTTTTAGTCTATCCTTCTCACCTTTTTCTTGTTTTTGTTTATTTTGTCATACACAAACAAAAGAAAACAAAACGAAAAGAAAAAATGACAAAAACAAAACACTTCCTTATGTCGCTGTCAACTCACTCAGTATCTCGATCGATAGGCATGAAAAAATCAAGAAGGATAATAAAAAGAATACTATCTCTGGTCCTCTTTTCATCCTGGAATGAGATACGTTTTTCTTTGTTATTATTGTTGTTGTTTTATTTTCACATATTTCTCAAATAAACTGACTTTCTTATATTATTTTCTTCTTTACCTTTTTTTTTTTTTTTTGTTGTTGTTGTTGTTTTAAATGATTCATAATTTCAGTTATTACTCTCTTTGCCTTCTTTCTTTCGGGTGACTTACTGATTGCCACCAAGCCTAATGTGTGGTAACTTTCGGGAGACCTTCCGATAATTTGCTTTTCGTATCAACTGTCAGTCTTACTAATTTATTTCATTAGATCTATTTATTTAATTTCCCACACTTTAATAATAATAAAAAAAAAGTACTTATACTAGTGGGCTGTAGAAGTCAGTTCAAGTTCATTTAGGCCGATATATCTCTAATCCTGTAGTTTTCCTTCTAGCACCGACCGTGGATCTGAGTTGCATAGGATCTAAATGTTTTAAGTCCGTCACACATACACAAGAGTTTTAGTCCTACATTTTTCACCCACCCGGTGGTTTTAGTGTGTGTGTGTGTTTCTTTGTTTGGCTATAAGTTCTCTTTCCAAAGCCCGATCGGCTTCCATAGTTCAGCCGCGCGAGGATCGTTATATTGGTTCCATGACCATCAACAGCGAAACCGAGGCCATGAGGAGTGTATTATTAGAGTGTTTATTACTAGACCAGATCATGTAGTTATTGGGGGGGGGGGGCATAGTAGATCTGCCTTTTTTTATGCCAGTTTCACAAAAAATGTTATAACATTGTATAAATAGAGTGATAACAAACATTAATTTGTATTTACTTTATAAAAGTCTCTTGTCATTAAACTTGTTATCTTTTCTTCCTCCTTCTTTTATTGTCATCACAAGATTGTCTTATATTAAAGGTTTAATTTTTAGGGCACGGACTGCCCCATAACTAACATAAGTGTTTTACAAACAATAATAATAACAATAAAATAATAAAAATCATGTTTAGAACTGATCATTAAAAAAAAAAAAAAATAACGCGTAAATACAAACATGTAAGATGACTTGGTTCTCTGTTAATGCAACAATATAAAAATAATGATAATAACAATATGAATATTATGCTCATCATTATCATTGAGATTCTATTTATTTCAGAGGTCTCATTGCATTCCTAGCTTCAGATAAGATTATCCTGTCAAAAATACTTCCCATGAGCAAGCATTCTCCTTACATTCTTATACAGGAACTTATTCCATGGGTTCCAAGAACTATGGCATAGCTTTTTTCTTTGGGAATTTCCCCATCCAAGATCCCCTCTGTTGTGTTACTGTTGTCTTTTTGGCATGTCCAGTCTAATGTCATCTGCTTCTGTCTATAATATCTTCTTCTGCAGATCCACCATCCGTGCCAGAAGAAGAACCATGTACCTGGAGATTTACCGAAACAGATGAACTTGAAGTGACTTGTACAGCCCGCCAAGTGTATGCCCCAGGGAAGTGTGCTTGGTGCCATTCTGTAAAGGAGAAAAATGTTGTATGGCTTGAACACGTAATATTTATGTCTTTTCTTCGTCT
>JBCAUA010052423.1:0-11581 GCA_038406235.1 Peronia verruculata
ATCTATCTATCTATCTGTCTATCTATCTATCTATCTATCTATCTATCTATATGACATATGTAAAGCTGGCTATAGTAAACACAACTCCACACTCTCACTTAATCACACCCACCTGCGGACAAACGTCTACATCCTGCACACACGTAGATCTGCATAGTAATAGGTAATAGCTGAACGTTATCATAGTACTTTCATATTACGTGTATTCTTAAAAGTGCCATGAATGAACACTTGGGTATCTTCACTATACAGGATGTCTGGACGGGAGGAGACAAAAGTTAGGGGCGAGGGGGGGGGGGGAGGGGGAGGGAGATAGTGGGAGTGAGAGGACGAATAAATCATGCATCTAATCGCAACGTTTTTTGTTTTTTTTTTGTCTTGTTGTTGTTGTTGTTGTTGTTGTTGTTTTTATTTTTTAATGCAATGATCTACAGTTATGTAGGTTAAACTGGATGAACAGATGTAATGTCACTGAAAGAAAGAGTGATTGAAGCGACTGGCGCTATCTGTTATGTCTAATATTGTGTATGTACGAATGAGAACTACGCATGCATAAGAGACAAATGAAAACATTTATCAGCTGAAATCCCCCAAAGTGGTAGCAGCTGCAACTGCCAAACAAAATAAGTTCGCTTAAGCAAAGAAACAAAATACTCGTATAAACAAACTTACAACCTCTTCACAGACTCTTGCACACATAGAGAACACGCTTTTAGTTGCCTACACATTAAACCACCTAGAGAAAGTAGTACATTAATATTCATAGTTTCAGTTGTTGAGAGCCCTAACAATTTATCACAAGTGATGAGATACACAAATAGCCCTGCCATTTGCTGGTGCAGCGATGGCAAGAACTGCTTACAAATGGTCCAGAGGTTAGAGGGGAGAGCTTTGTGATTGCAATCATGTTCGAACAACTAGCTGTGAGTTAGAGGGAGAAATTTATCATCTTCACTCCATGTTTGAGGAACCAGTCGAGAGAGAAATAGGGACAAATTAGTTGTGGTGATTTATAACACCATTGGTCAGCCTTTCGGTCCAGTCAGGGTAGGGAGGAGGGTGGAGCCTATAGGTTAAATTAATTAATAAATTAATTATTTACGATTATGGTGTGGTGACGTTTGCTTGTTCAAAATAATAGTGCTTAATAATTAATAATTAATTTAAAAATTATTGACGTGCCAGAGGTTTTCTGACGTCATTTATATGCATTTTATATCTAAAGAGTGACAGTTTCTCTTACTAAATCTTTCACACTATGAACTAGAATTGCCTCCCAAACAAGGCACATTGAGGTAAAATAAGACTGTTACCCTTGCTATATCACATTTTTTTTTTTTTAAGTTTAACTCTCTGGCGTGCAAAAAGTTATACTGCAGAGAGATAGTACCATATTACTACAATATGCCTCGCTTAGAAGGTACATGTAATTCTATTGTAAAAGCTGAGTGTGATAGATGAGCTCAGAAAACTTGCGATCACTTGATACTTTCAGAGTTATATGTGGCAGCTGTTAATGTATATTAACTTATTATTATTTTTTCCTGCACCCAATAGTTGTGATAATAATAGGAATGCTATAAGATATGTATTTAGTAGTAGTTCATATTTCTTGTGATACCTAGTAGCGAGAATCAGCGATGGACGTGTATCCCACTTCTTACAGTGTAGTAATGTTTTGTGGGTCGGTGTCGACCATAGACAGATGCACCCAAGTAATCCAATTGGCAATATCGCAGCGATGTGTCCGAGATAGCGTCTTGAGTGGCTGGCATGACCAATGAAGGAGTGGCACAGTTCCTAATGCACAGGCTTGGCACAGACGTGGATGGTTGCAGTTGTGCCAGTGTAGCTTTATGTCTTCTCTCCACTGATGACAATGAATACTGGTTAGTACAACTGACAGGTCGGCGATGCTGCTGCTGATGCTTATTGGTTTGCTAAAGGTGGCAATACAGGCAAACTGTTACGTAATATGGGAGAGGATCAAAACACAATTGGGTGTGTTATTATTTTGTTACTACGGCCGAGGACCAGCTGAGAAAACCACCGCGACAGGAGGTTGAAAAGCTTACCAAAACTGTAACCGTAATATTGCAAGATTAAAAATGGGTTCTTGGTACTTTCTAAAGTATTTTTCAGTTTAGCCCCAAAAGCAGATTGTTTCAGTTAGCAAAATTTTGTGCGTATGAACATGAACAGCAGCTGGAAAGGGGGGTGGGGGAGGGAGGGAGAGAGTGCACCGTAAAAACTAATGGGGGATGAAGTAATGAATAGGCCTATCAGACGACATTGATAGAGTTGAGGGATGGTATCTGAATTTTCAAAAACTCGGAGTAACATCGCACCATACGATAATCAA
The DNA here is from genome assembly GCA_038406235.1 of Peronia verruculata. NCBI lineage: Eukaryota > Metazoa > Mollusca > Gastropoda > Systellommatophora > Onchidiidae > Peronia > Peronia verruculata. The sequence continues at coordinate 2,363 of JBCAUA010052423.1, forward strand.
CAGTTTAATGTGTAGGGGTCTAGCAAATGGAATGTTTGCTGAAAAAACAAGATTTTAGGTTTTGTTTTCTCTTAAATGTGCTGTCTTTTCCAAATAGAAAGATGGTGACAATTCGATGTACGATGTTAAGGTCAAATAATCTGGAGTTGATGGTTTTTGCTATAATAGTGATTCCAAAAGTAAAGATTTATTTTTGAAATGTTTAAAAAAACATTAAAATTATTCGAAATTTAAATTTAAAATAATTACTAAAAGAATAAATACTGAAAAAAAATATGCTTCACGAGTAAAAACTTCAAGTGAATCAGCTGAGCAATAGGGAAGTCTATTTATGATAAAGTTTAGCAATATTAGGCCCAAAACAGAAATAAAGTGTGGATTGTTTCTCCTTTATGTTTTTTTTTTTTTTTTGTGCATAACAACAGTAGAAGAAAGTGGATGTGGCTAGTGTGTCACGTCTGTGTGAGGGTCATTCAACGAACGATCATATCTCAGGGCTGATTGCGAATGGCCTTTATCAAGACTGACAGCCAATGACCTATATTAACACACTGACAGAAAGTGACATATACCCACACTGACAGCAAATGACCTTTATCAACACTGACAGCGAATGACTATATCAACACTGACAGTGAACGACCTATATCAAGGCTGATAGCAAATGATCATATTATCAACGGCGATAGCAAATGGCGTACATAAAACGCTACTAATAGCAAATAAATGACATACATTAATGCTGGCAGCAAATGACCTATATCAACACTGAACGCGAATGACCTATACCAACACTGATAAAGTGTGACCTACATCAATGATCATAACGAATGAGATATATGAAAGCTGACACTGACATCTCGCCTCTGGCGCTTTGTAATTCGAGTTTGCATTTATTGTGGATCTCCAGTATTTCACTGGCCCAAGGCAGTCAAGAAGAACGCCCACAGCTGTTTTTCCTTTTTCTTTTTTTTTTTAAATTCTAATCTGATAATCCGATGGTAACAGTAAAAACACCTGCCCTTTAACCGTTTTCAAAATCATTCACAACAGTCGTGGCAGTTTTTTCTTTTTTTTTCAAGGGGGGGGGGGGCGGGGATATGTCTGCCCCGGAAGTCGTACTTCCTCCTCAATCCCTTTTCCCCGTTTTTCCCTCCGCCCCACACTTCCTTCGATACACCCCCGCCCCCACAAATCTCCCGAGCGGGAGATCAAAAGATGGCGGCGTCTGTTCCACCCGATGTTGACATTCAATTTGAAAGCGGGTGAATTATTCAGGCCAGCCAGGGCTCGTACAAATTGCACCGACAACGTGCATCAAAGCCCTGGGCCGGGGACGTGCTGTGCTAGCTAGAGGACTCCGAAAAATGGGCTTTTTCTTTAAAACACTGCATTGAGGAAATCACGATAAGCCAGATAGGTTGCTTCCCTTTGCCAAATGCAAGCGATGCAGGACAAGTAAATGCAAGGACAGGACCCAAAAAATAATTCTTTCTCTTGTTGTTTGAAACATATGGTGCAAAAAGAAATATGGGAAATAAATTCATATAGTGAATTTTTAAGAATTTTCAGTTACTTATGTCCACATAACAAGCACAAGATTTTTTTCCCCCCTTCTTTACAACGCTTGTCTGATACCGCTTAGGCTTGGCAGAGACTGGTTGGCAGTCAGATTGGCTCAATTGAAGCTCTTAGAAAGACAGTCTTTCAGTCAAATTTTATTTGGAGTCAAACTGGAGAGTGCCAATTAGCGACAACATGAGTGAGAAATGAAGATTCACAAATTCAGACACAAGCATTCAACATCCAAACAGGATCAAGTGCAAACCTGGAATAACCAGAATAATACATGATTTCAGGACAGGAAAAAAGGAACAAAAATTCATTTTCGAGATAAATTACCTCAAAACAGATTATTATTATTTTTCAATTTAAGTTTTCAGTTTATCTGTTTTGTTTGTTTGTTTGTTTGTTTGTTTGTTTATTTGTTTGTTTTTGGGACGCACAGTGAAAAATGACTGAGACTTTTAAAAGAGCGATTTTTGTTTTTGTTATTTATATCAGCACCACTACGGCCACATTGCGTCTGGCACAGTTGAATGGGTAAATAAATGAAATACTGCAGTATTTCTCTCTTCTTAAATATTTGTGAACAGATATATTGGACTCGTGGGGGAATATAATGGTTAAATTAAAGACGTTTTGGTTAAAGTGTGTCACTGAGTGTGTGTAAGCCAACAGAATATTTTATTGTGTATGTGTGTATGTGTGTAAGTCAACAAAGGATATCAAACGCAGTAACATACTTTGCTAACTTTAATAAAACGTGTTCTCCTTGAAAACGCTGTTTCTTAAAAAAAAAAAAAAAACTGTCAGTCACTCCCCACCTCTATTTTAACCCATGGTTTATAAAATGGAGTTTTCAGAAAATGAACTGATTATTAAGATATTTCGAGGTTGGTGACATGGCCGAGGAGTTGTCCCTGACACACTGATCTGTATGCTTGCTGTTCTCATGCCACTTTACTGCCAGTCAGCGCTTGACCAATGCTGAGCATCCAGACATCCTCATCATTATCGTCATCGTCATCACATATCCCACATATCCACTTTATATATACGGATTATGATGACGACAACGATGTATATCACCCATGTGTAACGGGTTGATCACTCGGTCATGGCTGTGGCTCATATAGAGAAACCTCATAGGTTGTTTTCTGCAAGTCAATGCTCTTATCCTGTGAAAATGAAAATACTGTATTCGAATGGAGAGGGTTGAAAAGGAAAACAGGGAGGGGGCGGAGTTGGGGTGGGGCGTAAACTGGGATGATAATGGCTTTTTTGTCAAAATACGTCAGTATGTGCGAAGAACACATTATGAGCTGTGCTTGGGTAGGGACATGTTTGGGGAGTGGGTGGGAGGAGGGGGGCGAGGCTGTGCTCCAAAATCATTGCTAGAAATCACATAGTAATCAAGTTCCATGACAAGTTCTGGCGCTATGAGAGACCGTTTTGGGGGGGGGGGGGAGAGGGCTGCTTTTTAATCTCTGTTTTGTTCATTGTCCTGTCATCGACATTTTTGTTGTAGTTGTTGATAGTTTAGAAACAAATTAATATCTGTTTGAAGTTGTTGCAAAATAACTAACAAATAGAATGTCTTTTAACAAGATAAAGTATAAACAGATGAAGAAAAGGAGATGAAAGAATCAGATCTATGGCATTACGAAAGGAGGCCGATCGAAAGCGTATGATGATTCCCCGACATTAGCACATGCCTGATGCACATCGGAGAAGAGTCAATAATTACAATTATGTTCATTCTCACCGCATTTTTACGAAAATTACCATTAAACACATGCACTGACGCGTGCACACAAACAGGCACACAGACAGAGGTTAAGCATTGAAATTTGACTTGTCAGAGATAGGCTATTAGTGCGGAGCTATGATGGACTTTGGACCCTGGGTTCACAGCGACAAACTGAGACAGTCACGGGAAAGCCATCAATTGCAATCTCATAAAGCAGTTGCTATAACCATTCAGATTGATGATTGGCATTTTAATTTATACTTCAGGGAACAAGATGTGGAGGGATTGGGGTGGTGGTGGACGGTTGTGGGTGGGAGTGAAGACTGAAATGTTAGTTTGTGCTGTGAAAAGAATAAAATGTTTTTGAAATTGTTTTTCAATAGCATTTCTTTTTTCTGTCACCTTGTTGTTTTTTGTTATTGTTGTTGTTGTTGTGGTGTGTGTGTGCGTGCGTTCGTGCGTGCGTATGTGCATGTGTGTGTGTGTGTGTGTGTGTGTGTGTGTGTGTGTGTGTGTGTTTTTCGGGAATATGATATAATCTGGGAAACGTGTAATAATTTTCTATGATCTTCATAAAACACTGGGTGATTTTATAAATTTTATTCTTCTATTTTGTTGATATCGATTCTGTAAGCACCAGAGTGTCTCTTCTCATGGGGGTCTAACGTTTGCCTGTCTCCAGACAGTAATCTGTGCGATCTGTGCCAGATATGAAATCCCGTTAGCTGATGACAGAAATGACTGGGCAAAAGCCAAGTTTAGAGTTCGTTTAAAGAACTACGTTTAAATGGTTAATGCCAATGATAAAATCCACAACATTTAACCATGATGGCAACTCCAACACCTCTATGCCAGGCAGAGATCTGAGTTATACTTGACAGCCAACGGGTGAAATCACGAGTAAACACAGACCACCAACTTTGCCATTAACTTTGCAAATTGAAGAGATGGCTAAACCAAGCTATGTAATATAATTGTGGTGAAAAGTTTACTTTGATTGCCCAAGCTGTTGCTAGGTGCGGAATGATGGCGAGAGTTGTAAACATAAAGGTTAAAAACTTGTCTGCCCTGACCAGCTGACAGACTGAATATGGCATTATAATAATTATATTTAATATGTCTTTATATTTTGTATCTAGTTATAGAACACAACATGATATAAGAGAAATAAACATAGTAAATAATTACACATACCTATAGATTCAGAAAACACAGATAGTTTGCATAACATCATATTGATAAATATAAATGTTAGATGATTTCGTAGAGAGAACAAGACTAATAGTTCAGATACACATCAATTTAAGAAATCTGTTTTTACCATCGAAGTGTCTCATAGAGTTGAATATGCTATTAAAGTAATTTCTTCGTCATGTTGCTCAATTTACCTTTTTATCTCCCTTCGTATCTTTATCTCTCTGTCTCTCTATCTCTCTGTCGCTCCTCTCCTTTTCTTCCTCCATTGGACATTGTTTCTTTTCTATCGGTCATCACCGTCTTTTTCTATATCGTTTACTTTAATCCGCCTCTTCTAACGATCCTCACTCTCTCTCTCTCTCTCTCTCTCTCTCTCTCTTAGACGCACACAATAACTCACCCATTCTCCTCCCCCATCTCTCTCTCCTTTTGCCTCTGTCTCTCTCTCTCTCTCTCTCTCTTTCTCTCTATGAAACATCTTTTTCAATCTCATGTCTGTTTGAAACAGTCACATTTTTCATCTCTTTTGGTCCTTCTGTCTCTCTCTCTCTCTCTCTCTCTCTCTCATTCTCTCTCACAGACATCCAAACAAACACATGTATTAGGGTTTGCCCATTGGGACATTAAATTTTATTACATCCAGTGTAATTTGGAGCTCTGACGTAAGCAACTACGTCGTCAAGGCAAACATCCCTGTTTAGTGACCTTTGGATCTCTTTTTTTTTTTCCCATCCAGTTCCTGTTTTTTCAGCCTACCTATTCCTGCCTGATCCTCTATCTAGACAGTAAAACTCCACTTTTGAGACATCTATATAGCCACAGACAGCATATTAAGAAGCACCCTCTCCTCCCCCCTCAAGGGTGAAACAGAGAAGAGAAGGAACTAGGAGGGGCAGAAAAAGACGATTTGTCATCTTTTAAGATAATGATAATAGTAATAATAAAAACATTGGGCCATCTTGTTTTATGGAAGTACCTGGCTAGACAGTTTCATCTCTAGACTTGGAGGCGGTATGAAATTGACGTAATCTCCCCTGTTTAAGGTCTGATAACCTGAAAACCATTCTGGACCAAAGAGTAAGTTTGTATATCTATAGCCCTCTGTGATTCTCGGCCTCTGTCCCTTTTTTTTTTTTTTTTTTTTGTCTGTCTGTCTCTCTATCTTTATCTTTTTTATCGACTCCAGTCCCATCTATCTATCTATTTGTCTGACTGTCTATCTGTCTGTCTGTCTGTCTGTCTGTCTGTCTGTCTATCTATCTATGTCCTGGTCTATTTATGTTTTCAGAAGTGTACAAACAAGAACAAACATCTATAACACTATTGCCCCACCTACGCTAACGATGAATTAACTATGCATTTAGAAAAATAAGAACATAATTTATTAACAGTCCAGATTACTATTGACTCCCTCTTTAGGCCAAATGCCAGATCTCCCAATAATTTAAAAAGACACACACACACACACACACAGAGAGAGAGAGAGAGAGAGTCAGGGAGTGTCAGAGTTAAGTATTCTAAACTTTCTACTATTATCAATTTATCCCATATCCCAGTAAACTAAACCATGTATCAATTTTTAAAAAGATAAATTAGGGCAAATGTATTAGTTTAACACCTAATTGCCCTAATACTTTCGCCCTATCCCACTGTTCCTCAGCAAATGGAATATAACAAAGAATAACAAAGTACATTAACATGGAAGAAAATAAAAATAAAATTCAGTTTCAAAGATGAATACGAATTCGATCTTCAAAGATTCCAGCTTTAAAGTCACACATCACCAGCAAAAAACAAAGGAAAACAGGGATCAAACATCAAACATCACCCCCCCCCCCCCCCACTTTCCGTCCCACCCCACTATTTTAGAAAAAAAACCAGATTAGTTTCTAACTACAATAAGTTTTCTAGCCTTCGTATAACAGCTAGGCTGAGAGAGAGAAAGAGAGAGAGACGTCACTGTGGTTAGAGAAGCATATTCACAGGCTTGAGGAAGGTCCGCAATGAGTCTGGAAAGTGCGTCAGGCCATAAAGTTTAGGGAGAAGTAGATCGGGAGGGTGGGAAACACTTCCAGTAATGAAGAAACATCGAGACAGGCTCTAGGTCTCCAGGGAAATTTCCCCCATTTTTTGACACTTTCCACTGACATTTTGTTCCGTCATTAGAGCTGGAATGAAAAAGCTTTTCTTCTTAAGCAAATTGGAGCTCCAGTGAGCAATTTATTACACGGGTTATTGCGCTTTCTTCTTTTTTTAGCCTGCGATAGCGTTTCTTAGACCAGAAAACGATGGACAGACATTTAGAGCATTCAATAAAGAGCTAAATTAAACACAAAAAGCAGGTTAATTATTGTTTTCTGAACATTGGATTGCTTTGTGTACATCTCTCTTTGATTTATTGAAGTTAAACTTAGATTTTTGTACGGGAAATCTCAACCTGACCTAGTGGCACATAGCAGGTTTTGTAAAATGTTCATATTCACAATGAATAATTTATTGTACATGAATTGAAAGAGATTCAACCTAAGAGTTTCTACAGCCGATGACATGACAATGAAAACTCTGAACTCCATAAAGTCAATACTCCACTTCGGCAGATTTACCTACTAGATCTTCCATAAAGATGCGTTGGATATGATTGATACCTAGTAAATAATCTTCTATTGTTATGTAACTAATTTTGGATTGTTATAGTGATGACGCAATCAGGAAGGATCTTTGAAAAACGATCGCGTCGAATAGGCCTGCTCTATTCTAACTGTGTTTATATAAATTATATAGAACATGACAAATTTCAAATTACTAAGCAAGAGGGTTGTCAGAAACAGAGGGATTAATTATTCGTTTTAGATTGGTCAATTTGAAACAGACTTAGTCACAACATTCTGAGAAACTGCAACACCAAAATATAAAATTGCAGTATAAGTACAGAGTTGTAATTGTCGTGTCCTTTTTTTGAGGCAATATAGACGAGATGAAAGACACGAGAGGGGGGGGGTGTCCGGGAAGTGCAATGAGAAAACAAAGAGAGGGAAAGAGAAAGACAGAAAGAAAGAAAGAAAGAAAGAAAGAAAGAAAGAAAGAGACGTCGACGAAAGAAGGTGTCAGAGACAGGCAAAAACTAATACAAAGAAAACAAAAGGAAGGGGAAGGAGAGACAGAGAGATAGAGAAAGAGAGGGAGAGAGAGGAAAAGATGGAGAAAAATTAAAAACACAACAGCAACAGTAAAGGTTTATGACGGGGGGGGGGGGGGGGAGAAAGAGAAAAAAAAAAAGAAGGAGAGAGAGAAAGAGAGAGAGAGAGAAACATTTTGCTCTCTGGGCAACATTCTTTAGCTCATGTTCCTGGGATCAAGCGCTAATGGTCAGCATTTCAGTGAATTACGTAATCCGTTCTGTCACATCCGATCCCAGGAGATCGCCAAGCGCCTGTCCCAGAGGAACCATTGGGCCAGTTCAGATAATCAGTCGCTCCAACTAATAAGACTAAAATTGTTAGAGATCAGTGTGGAATACTGAATACCTGCTGGTAGTTTTCTGTCCCTTATCTGTTTGTCTGCTTTATTGTGAAAGGAATACATAATGTCTGCTTTTATGTGTTTGCTTGAATTATAAATGTTCTGTTTTCTTTATTTATTTGTTTATTTTTGTTTTTGCTTCAGCTAAATTTTGTCTCATCAAGGTTTCAACAGACAGCAGGACAAAAAAGTACTTCCTATAACATTGTTGATGGAATATGTTCTGAATTGTCTCGTTACATTCAGAAATAAAGATAACAACGAATAAGCTAAGAAAGTGCAGAGCCCCTGAAAAGCCAAATGAACAAGAATGAACTCAATCTCCAGCTTGACTGTCAATTTTCTCCATCTTGTCGACGTGTTCTCTCTCTTTTTATTATCATTTCTAAACTTTCATTATGGGAGTTTCTGTTTCGTGTAGCTTTTTAGATTTGGTCCATAGTGAAAATGTTGTCCCTGGTCGTGCATTTAAGAGTACGTCCACTGGTAAATTTCCTGAGCAAGGTCCTAACGACCGGTGTGTTGTCATTGTTTATATCCACGAATATCATAAGCTTTGACTATAACAACATACACCTGGTTTCTATTGAATCTTTGGGCATTTTGCATAGACCAGTAAGAGTACTATTAGGAGGTAGACAAGAAAAAAGGAGAGGCTTTGTCATTCATATCCATACAGTGGAGGAGACAACATCATGACCTTGACATCCGATCGGAAATGTGACCTAGGGATACCCCCTGGTTCGGAGCGCAGCACCCAGCTATGTCACACTCAATCTTGCCCTGTCTTCTATCATCCAGGTAGTTACATCCAGGTACGTACTAACACCGTGACTGTTGGGGGGGGGGGGGTATCCAGCAAACATGGAGTGCTTTAGTTATCCCTCATTTGTTTTCCATAATGGTGCGAAGTCACGGTCTTTGTTTGGCAGATGTTTTTAGTAAGAAGCTATCACAACTGCAGTGTGTGGGAGTTCTCTGTACCATTGTTTATATCCATTACAATAATGCTGAGAATGACAATGTCCCAAACCTAGTCCTTGTAGAATGGCTTGGTGAACTTAACCATGTCTTACGGTAAATACGAGATATTTCATGACATCCCAACACCACTTGTTTCTTGTGTGTGTGTGTGTGTGTGTGTGTGTGTGTGTGTGTGTGTGTGTGTGTGTGTGTGTGTGTGTGTGTGT
>JBCAUA010052456.1:0-11580 GCA_038406235.1 Peronia verruculata
AGACAGACAGACAGACAGACAGACAGATAGATAGATAGATAGATAGATAGATAGATAGATAGATAGACAGATAGATATCTGATTTTCTGAACTTTGTGCACTGGTGTAAATGAGACCAGACACAACTAGACAGGTTTTAATCCAAACAAGTTTTAATTAGATGTGTTAAGTCACTTACCGAGTCACGCGTTTTGTGACCTTTTAGATGTGTGACATTAGGTTTTTTCTGCACACCAGAGCTCGTATCAGATAGGCTAAAATATAGATCTATTCCGCTGCCAAGCAGAAGTTTATCCCAGGAGACAATACGCAGTCAGGTGAAAAAGTCATCCCAAAGGGCAAATGTCTCGATAGCAAACGTTTTTGTTGTTGTTGTTAATTAAACATTCGTCTTTACCTCAGATCCTCGATCGATATAAGTGAAGTGTAGTTTAAGTACAGCTATACAGTGCTTGCAAGTGTCGGATATAGATAATAATGTTATTGAGGTAGACCTCTGCTGTTCAGATATGTGTGTAACATTGGTGACGAAAATGGATGAGTGGGTGGGTGGGTGGATGGATGGATGGATGAGTGGATGAATTTATGGATGGATGGATGGACCGATGGATGGACAGATGGATAGATGTATGAATGGACCGATGGATGGATGAATGGGTGGATGGATGGATGGATGGATGGATGGATGGATGGATGATGGATGGATGGACGACTTCACCGATGGATAGGTTGGTGGATAAGGAAATAACAGAATATTTTCATAAATAAGAAGAATCATGAATGAATTCATGCACAGATAGAGAGAGAGAGAAAAACCCTGAAAGGCTTAGTACAGATTTGTCTGAGCTATTTACTCCATGAATTCATTGTAAGTTCAGTTTGGCGGGCTTTACAAAACAAATTTCCCATTATTGCATTCAACGTTAGTCACATCATCACAGTTTTTCTGAGTATATACACTGTTATAATAATGTCACGGTTATTCCCCAGTGATCCAAGTCAATGAGGTATCTCGAGATCGACTACTTGACTGAGCATTTCTGCTCACACGCTGGTTTGTGTACACGTTCTGCTCATGTTAGGCCGTGGCCATAGTGCACCTGTGTCTGTGTCGAATTCTCGCACTGCAGCCGCATATTAATATATTAAAGTCATGGGACAAACTGCAGTGCGTCTGAGTCTGACCTGGTGGCCAGCTGGCGTGTCAGCTGACGTTTTCTGTTATACCCGCCTGCGCTATTTTGATAGTTGCAAGCTTGCTACATTTCATCTTCTCTTATTCCTTGTGCAGCGGTCTGCTAGCGCGAGATATAGAAAGGGCAGCACATTCCGCTGGCCGACACGCCGGCTACACCTCGAGGCCCAGATACAGTAACAGACACTGGCCCACTGTGGCCATGGCCTTAGTCACGTCTTCACAAATGTTATTCAGCATTCAGACATGCCACACCATATAAACCAAGCCACATGTGAGCGATGTTTCCTAGGTCAAGTGACCGATGGCGAAATACCCCATTTCAGTTGATTTGAGAAATATTAAGGAAGAAAAAAAAATCGGTTTGTCCACAGTGAAAAAGATTATTCTACTGAGATAACTGCGCGCTGCAGGTTGAAAAGCGAAACACATAGCGTACCGGGTTATTTCATGCAGTTAAACTAACAAAACAAGCAAATAATTATTATAAAAGGTTATTACGGCTAGCACAGTAACTCAAAAAGGGGAAAGACTTTAAACAAGGGTGGAACGATAATAGAACTAAGTTGTTCAATGTTACACATAAGCATTTATTTAAAACTATCACTTTTGTTTCCTCGTATGTCTTTAGTACAGCCGCTGACACAGGACAAAGAGGAAAGGAAGACTTTCCAATAAGAAGCGCAGATTTCGGTTTCTCGCAACAGGCCAGAGCACAAATCCCTTTGAACCTAATTCTGCACTCTCTGTAAGATGGCAAAGCTCAGCGTTATTCTCCATGTGATAGAGAAAACGAGTTATCTGAAGTTAATGATGTTTTGTATATTATATGCGTCGAATGTTCGGAAACTTACATTTTAAGTATGTTCTTTTATTTGTTGTGTCTATTTGAGTTGGTATATTTATTTGTCCGTGCGTCTGTCTGCCAGTTTGTCTGTGTATCTGTGTTTATATTTAACTATATTATTTTATATTTAACTAGTCTTCCTGCCTGTCAGTAAATACTCTCGTCAGTCTGCCTGTCTGTTTGATTAAATCTTTGTCTGTGTGAGTCTGATTTTGTTTCTTTTTAAATATTGAACCGTTTCTGAATATATAGAGCATTTGTAAAGTTTCTATACAGTTAGGCTGATAACAACTCTGTGAAATAGGCCTGCTGGAAACAACTCTATGAAATAGAATTCTTGGAAGGAACTGTCTCTGGGAAAAGTAACCTGTACATATTGAGGACTGTTATTATGCTTGCTTGGAAATAATGACAAAATTTTCACAACTTGAATTGTTAACAGAATGGAGCCCCACAAGAATAATAGAGTAACTTTAGGGATACCTTGTACAAATGAAAAATACCTCCACTCATCTTAAGACCCTACCCTAGTGCTTTCAGTCCTTCACCGCCACCACCTTGACCAAAAACATCATTACCACGTCGACAACAACCACCGCAGACAACAACCACCGCAACGACAACAACATAAGAGGAACAACGGCACTAGTAACAGCAAGGCTATGACTCCAAAAAGGCAGTATATATTATTCGCACAATTTGAACATGAAAAATTCCATATCCTATGATATCCCCTTTTCTTTCTCAGTCTCCGCACAGCAAAACAAAAAGATAAGCATATGTAGGTCGCTAGCCCTCCTGGCATCGATATTTTTTCCAAATGGAGTCGCCTTTACCAAGAAGGTTTGGTGTCCCTCCTTGCTTGATTAGGCTCGTTTGGCGGATGAGTCAAGCCAAAATCGACTCCAGCTCTTTCACAAGAAAGCCAAAGTTTATTCGAGGGAAACAACGCTGGCTGCCTGGCATTTTCCATAAATTGTACACAAAACAATGTAACTTGTTCTTATGACACACAAAGTTGTACACAAAACAAATATGCGAACAACGTAGACGAATCTGGGGGTTTTACTCCATAGCGGGAACTAGAGAGGATTCTTTGGTTTTAATAATTTAAACAACTTATAATGTGTAAAAATAACATGAAATATATGCGTGGATTGTACTTTTGAAAGAACTATAAACATGCAAAGGTTTTCTTCCCTGGCATAAGTTAATAAATAATATAAATGAATACAAATAAATAAATAGCAACTAAATACATCCTAAATGACTGTATAAACCGATGTCGCGGTACTATTCAGTTAAACCATGAAATGGTTCGGTTACAAAAAAGAAAGAAGGAAAGAAAGAAAGAAAGAAAGAAAGAAGGAAAGAAAGAAAGAAAGAAAGAAAGGAAAGGTGCATGAGTTTAACTACGTGAAAGAAAGACAAACCAGAATCATATGTAGCATTTAGTGAAACATGAACGGTGGCCACGATTTCACTCGGTAGTGTGAACATGAACAGTGAAAATGAACACAGCCAAATGCATCAACTGCATCAATAACATGGACTTGGGCGAAAGTATGGAGTGAGTTCTGTTCGATAACGTGAATATGAGCACGCTATCCCAGTGAAATGAACATAATGAGATAATGTTATTCCCACAGATAGTTTTTCTTTTCTTTTTCGGAATCTGGATTAAGAGTTTCAAAATAAGGCATTTCAAATTTCTATTCTATGTCTAAAAGAAGAAAGATTTCAATTTAGAAAATTGAGTCTACTTTCAGTGTTCTGATATTGCAAAAGATTACAACAACAACAACAACAACAAAAAGAAACTTTGCAGATTGAACAGAGAGACAGAGTGAATATGGAACAGAAAATAACAGATTAGTGGGATATAAAAATAGATGAGTATGGAAATGTGAGCAGGAAACGTGAGTAGTTGCGACATAACAAACATGGATGAAACACCGGATATGTTGATCGAGTGGCAGTGTACAGTCTTAGCTTTCGGACAACTTGACAGGTGAATTGTGTGTGTGTGTTTTCCTGTGAAGACAAAGACAGATTATCTGTAACTCTGTTAATGTATCAGTCGGTCCTTCCGTCCATCTATCCATTTTCTATCCTCATTCATTGTTGATCCATCTTTCCACCCACTCATCCATCTATCCCTCCATCTATTAACTCGCCCTTATATATGCGTGTGTATGTATATAATACATATATCTAATACACACACTCTCTCTCTCTCTCCCTCTCTCTTTCTCCCTCCCTCTCTCTCTTTCTCTCTCTCTCTCTATATATATATATATATGAGAGAGAGAGAGAGAGAGAGAATTATATACATATATTACTATTATTATAATTATTATTTATCTATTTATTTATTTATTTATCTACTTACTTTTATATTATGTATATACGCATATATATATAATGATCCAGAGATTACGGAATTCCAAGAATATTGTTTTGGCGTCACTGTCATGATTCAATCTTTTCGCCGTGTCAAACACATAAAATACAATCTGCGTTTTGCAAACTCCTCCGTCATCTCCTCTCTTGTTTCTTGTAGCCTGTCCTTTGCCACATATGTTATCTCAGTCTTTACTCGTTCTCCAATTTTTTAATAAGTTTATCATTTTCCCTTATTACATGTGTGGATGATGACAGAGATGGGAGAAAGAAGAGGAGGAGAAGAAGATGACAAAGAGGAAAACGAAGCTGACATAGCAGACGAAGAATTGGACGACAAAAGAAGACGATATGAGGGGCAGATGAGGGCTAAGAAGAGGAGGGAGAGCATATTAAATACAAGAAGACGAGAAAGTTCAGTTAGAAGAAGACGAAGATAAAGACGAAGAAAAGAAAGAAGATGGGGAATATGACGAAGATGTGGAAGACGTAGACGAATCACAAATCAGAAAAAAAAGAGTAAAGGTTAAGAGACTGTGGTTGGTAAAGATCAGAGGTAAAACAGATCAGGCTTCAACGTGCATCAAGCCATTTTGTGAAATCAGATGGATGAATGTATGAATAGATGGATGGACGGAAGGATCGACGGACGGATGGGCAGGCGGATGGCCGGACAGATAGCGCCTAGGATGGAGGAAGAGTGGGATGATGGATGGATGGATGGATGGATGGATGGAATGAATGGATGGATGGATAAATGGATTGGTGGGTGGGTGGATGGATGGATGGATGGATGGACAGATAAATTGATTGCTGGGTGGGTGGATGGATGGATGGATTGATGGATGGACGGATAGGTGAATTGATGGATGGATGGAATGAATGGATGGATGAATAAATTGATTGATTGGTGGGTGGGTGGATGGATGGATGGATGGATGGATGGATGGATGGATGGATGGATGGATGGACGGACGGATAGGTGAATGGATGGATGGATGGAGTGAATGGATGGATGGATAAATTGATTGGTGGGTGGGTGGATGGATGGACGGATAGGTGAATGGATGGATGGATGGATGAATAGATGGATGGATGGATGGATAGGGACAGACAGACAGACGGACAAACAGACAGACAGACAGATAGACAGATCACCACGGCACACCACACATATGGTCACGCACACACATACATAGACACATGAGCATATCAATGTCACAACATTCATGCCTGGCGCTATTCCCTATCTCTTAATCAATTTCGATCACGATCAAGATAATGCTCGCCAATCCAGCGACAGACAGATACAAAAGCTTTGCTCTGTTGCCGATCTCTTTCTTCATTTATGTTATCCTTTCACATTGTTGGATTTTTCGAACAACAGAGCAAGCAAAAAATCTAGAGCAAATACAGAATTTTGTGGTTGATTGTTCTATTTTTTGTCGCCTCATGTGCTGGTAGGGTGGATTTGCATCTAGTGCTGTATCATTCTGTTTGTTTGTGTTATGGTTTAACGGTACATCAGCACGATCACGGCTATACTGTGATAAACACAATAAGATACGTTTATACGCCAAGAAGAAGAGAAGAAAGAAAGCGGGGCAAAAGACAGGAGTAAGAAGAGATAGAAGAGATGTCACCCCTGAAATGTCGAGGATGGCACTCCATGGGAGACATTCCACCGATGGCGGGCTTTCACCGCCTGCAGGTGGGAGCAGGGGACCTACGTATATACCCCGGCCTCTGCGGGGACGCTGCTAGTGGTATAAGGTGTTTGTTTCTTCTCGTGAAATTCTGGCTTCGACACTGCCAAAATTAGAACGGAACAGTCGCAGATTGTACGTGCACACTGAGACAAATCTATAACTGTGTTTGAAAAAGAGCTGACATTTGTCACTGGAAATCAGGTAAGCGGAATTCTGCAATTGAAGGCAAGATTCACCCAAATAGGAGTTCATCGACCGTGTTATCATTGATCCGCCCAAGTCATGATTCTGCTGTAGATTATATTTGGCTAGCCGATGCGTTTGGGCGGAGATGTGTTTACTCTAAAAACAGAGCGGAAATTGGCATCTATCTATTGATTATCCATCCATGCATCTATTGATCCATCCATCCATCCATCCTTCCATCCATATATCCATTCATTTTCTATTTATCCATCCATCGATCCATCCATCCATCGATCCATCCATCCATCCATCCGTCCGTCCGTCCGTCCGTCCGTCCATCCATCCATCCATCCATCCATCCATCATCTGTCTGTCTGTCTGTCTGTCTATCTGTGTCTCTCTTTATATATACCTGTCTATCTACCTATCGGTCTATTTATTGTCTATCTATTTCTCTGCCTATCAGTCTGTCTGTCTATCTTATTCTCTGTCTGTATGCCCATATTACTGCCCATCTAACCTAGAGTGTCAAGCAAGAGTTTCACATGGTTTTAGTAAACCAATGAACTAATGGTAAACAAAGAAAAGCGTGACCCAATACCAAGAACATCTCCAAAAATAAAGCAATTTCTTTGTGCGCTTGAGTCCAATTTAGCAACTGAGCCAACAAAACTTCCGAACATTTCCAACGTAATCTAGAGAGGAGGCCAACAGTTTGACAATTCACCCCGAGATCAAACGGGGTATTCCGAAAAGAGACCAATCTGCCAAGTTGTCTCTGACAAGTGCTGTCAAAAATTGACTTGCCGGTTTGTTTGGCTTTCCTGTTTTGGCAACCGGCGTCTGGATTGATGCACCGTGATGCGAATTGTCCACAACCGCTGGCCTGGCCAGAATGAAAATCTGCCCCATCTCCAGTGTTATTCCGTTGAGGAGTGGCACAACTTTTAGTTATTTGTCTTTTTTTCTGTTTTGTGCTAGTTTTTCGTCTCCTTTCTTCAATATTTCACTTTTCCCAAACTGTTCGTAAATTAAAGAAATTCGCTATTTTCATTTTTTGTTTTGTTTTGTTTTGTTTTCAACATTCCATTAAACTTTCAATCCTTTTTTTTTTTTTCGTGGGTAATTTTCATAGCTTCACTTTCTTTCCTTCTTTTCTTTGACACTGTCTTTCTTTTATTCTTTTTGCCTTACTTCTTTGAATCTCTCTCTCACTCTTTCCTTCTTTCTGTATTTCTTTCGTTTTCTCTCCCCCCCCCTTCTTTCTTTCGCTCTGTCTTTTAGTTTTCCTTTACCGACCCTTCTATTTGACTTATTTCTTTCTTACTGATTGATTCTTTTGTCTATTTTTCCTTCCTTTTGTCTTTCTACTCCTTTGCTTTCACAATCATAATTGTCCAGCCTTTACTTTCACCACGACCTTCCGGAGCGCAGCGGCTCTGTGGTTTGGCGTCTGCTCATGGAGCAAACAGGCCGGGATCGAATGTCGGGTTCTGCATAGAGGGATGGAAGAACACAAAGATCGAAAACCCGCATTTTTTTCAGTGACTCAACGCCCCTCTGGCTTCCTCTGAGTAGAGAAAGTCCGAGTCTAGCCTTCTCGGATAAGGGGGAATATATTTCGGAGGTTCCGTTTGTACGTTACACACGTTAAAGAACCCTTGACAGTTCAAAATATGTGGAAGAGTAGGCTGAGTGCCGCTGTACGGGCAAAAGTTTCAAATTCCAAATTTCTACTGACAAAATTTCTTAGCAAAAATGGGCAACTTCTAAAAGCTGAGATAATCCTACTTTCAAAGGATTGAGAGGCTTATGAAAAACAAACTTCCACAACCTTCGCTATTAGTCTTTTTTAATCAGCTTCCTACCTCTTTTATTTTCTGAACATGTTGTTGTTTAAAATAGATTTTTACTTTCTGTAATTTAGGTCTGTTTTTGTCCTTTAATTTTTCACCTCTACATTATCGTAATGGTTATTGATCTCTCTGAGATTTCTATGCTTTTCTCTCCATCATATACCTCCATGTTTCTTTCTCTCTATTCCCTGCTCTGTTGTGGGTCCATCTGGGCATTGAGGAGTAGCGTTCATGTACAAGGGAAAACATGAGAGGAGCACAGAATGGAGAGATGGAGAGATAGAGAGAGCGAGAGGGAAAAGAGAGAGCGATAGCAAGAGGAAGAGGATGGGAGTAAAGGAAAAGAATACGGTAATACAGAAAAAGAAAAGAAGAAAAGATGAAAGTTTAAAACGAATATCGAATAAGACGGGCCGGAGAGAGAGAGAGGCTAGATAATAGAAAACGAGAGGGTGGGGTGAAGAAAGAAAGGATGAGAAGGAAAAGAAGAGAGATTAATGAAAAAACAAAACTGAAAGAAAAAAAAAAAAAGAAGAGCAATATCGAGAATGAGAGAAAACAAAAGACAAAAGAAAGAGAGAGAGAGAAAAAGAAAGAGACAAAGAGAAAGATACAGAGAAGAGGTGGGGGGGGGGGCATTTCATACTCAGAGAGATTCATTATCATCGCCCTCTGTTGACATTATGAGCAGCTCGATAACACTGTCATCCAGAAGATTCTCATGACAACTTCACACACTGAACATACAAAGACACATATATACACACACAGACAGACAGTCACACATTTTCATGCCACGATGATCACGCCACCTATCCCAGTCCTCAGGATCGAATTCAATAAACGCACTCAGAGGGCCTAAATTCGCTTCACTGAATCAGTGATCGACGGATATCTCGATACCAAAGAGTAGGTTATTATGTCATCGATTCTTTCATTCTGTCTTCTTCCCCTTTCTTTGTTGGTTTCTCGAAGAGAAGAGAGAGACTATCGGTATTTTTTTTTTAGTAGTCATTCTTATATTTTCATCAACGAGAATCTAATAAAAACGAAGAAGAAAAAAAATGATTAAAAATCAATTTTTTGCTCAATTATGTACAGTATTGTAAAGTTTTATAGCCGTATCTTAGACTTGATTTGATTTTGCAAAGATACCATTGCCAAAGCGGTATGTACGAAATACAAGCTTAGTACGTGTACCAAACATGTCGATAGTGATGAGTTAAAGCAGAGAATGTTTTGTTCATTGCCTTACTGTGGACTTCTAATTCTATTCTGTCTTGAACTAACACACGTTACTGTGAATATGTAACTCTAATCTGTCTTGAACTAACACACGTTACTGTGAATATGTAATTCTAATCTGTCTTGAACTAACGTTACTGTGGACATGTAATTCTATTCTGTCTTGAACTAACGTTACTGTGGACTATAATTCTATTCTGTCTTGAACTAACGTTACTGTGGAATTTTAATTCCCTTCTGTCTTGAACTAACGTTACTGTGGACTTGTAATTCTATTCTGTCTTGAACTAACACATGTTACTGTGAATATGTAATTCTAATCTGTCTTGAACTAACACACGTTACTGTGAATATGTAATTCTAATCTGTTTTGAGCTAACGTTACTGTGGGCTTCTAATTTTATTCTGTCGTGAACGAATATTACTGTAACTTCTCGAATACTACTGTAACTTCTTTTCTCTTTGTTGAGCTAACAGGTTATCGACAAAGACGGTGAGTTCGCAGCAAAATTTTCATCTACTCCACTCTTTGTTGTTTTCTCTTCTGTCATCTGCTATCTCTTTATCTTTTCTGAACATTCCTTTAATGCATAAAGAACCTCCCCCCCCCTCCCTTTCATATCTCCCCCCCCCCTCCCCCAACTATCTTGTCTTTTTACTAGTTGTTAATGTCTATCCGTCCATTTCCATCAATCCCTATCCTCGTTGTTTTAGTTTCTTCTGAACACATTTGAGTTTCTTCTTGTCACGAACGACCTCGTTTCGCCATTGTGAAAACTTCCATATAATTTAAACAAAGGAAGATAAAATCAAATAACTCAATACAGCATTCCCTCGTTTATCGTGGCTTCACTATATCGCGTTTTTTCTTCTTTTTTTTTTTTTAAAAAATATAAACATGTATAAATATATATTTCTGTATAGCGGGCCGCGCTGTTGTAAGTAAAATGTTCTAATTTCCATTCATAATTTTCTCACAGTAACAAATATATAGTAAGTTAGTGTGTAACACTAGAGAGGGCTGATAACAGTATGGGGGAGGTTTATAAAGATTTAAAATGTATGTAAATAACAAAATAAATAAAGCATCCCTACTTCGCGGATTTTCGTAATGCGGGCAGTTCTGGAACCTAACACCCACCATAAACGAGGGAATATTGTACTGTCTATAAATAAAGATGACTCATTTTTTGAGTTTATATGTATATTGTGTTTTATGTATGTAGGATAGTTTTGTCCTATCAGAGTCTATTTTTGTAAGCACTTCCGGACCTATAAGGAGAACGTGATGGCCACAAAGCGCATCCTTTACAGTTCAGACTAGTTCCCACTAACAAATCACCATTACTGCTCACTTGGTATTCACACTAAGATTAAGTACATCCACAACTTACTCCGATTTTTTTTTCATTTTCTTCTGCCAGGTCCGTTACTTAAAAACGTTCTGTAACCTTGAACCTTCTTTGTCTATCTCCTCGCGTGCGTTCATTTCAACATTACCAGGGGATACAATCAAGGCTGGTAGGAGGAACTCACTGCGATGGGTTCGTTCTAGCGTCCTTCAGTGAAACTCATTCTTCACAAGAGACTTACTATTTACTCATGTATGCAAAAATTACTTTCTTCAGTGCTAAATGATAACATTTTACATCATTTCTTTCTCTCAAAACAATTGTTTGTTTCCTTCTCGAAAACTAAGATCAGTTTGTATACATCATGCGATAGAGCACAGTATACGCGTTGTCGTGCTGATGTGCCGTTAACCCCCAACACACAAAACAAATCATTTGATCAATGTTTTACGAATCTGTAATTTTAACTTTCTGTATAATAGTTTGGTAATACTCGTGACCAAGACAAATAGAGAATAAATACAGATTATCGAGAAAGTGAACAAAATTTGATAAAAGAAACCGTAGGTACCCCGACGTCCCATATCAGAAGGCCCAATATTTCTGATATGAACGTGTGAATGTATCCTGCAGACAGACAGACAGACAGACACGCAGGCAGGCAGGCAGAGAGAGAGAGAGAGAGAGAGAGAGAGAGAGAGAGAGATAGATAGATGATAGATAGATAGATAGATAGATAGATAGATAGATAGATAGATAGACAGACAGACAGACAGACAGACAGACA
>JBCAUA010052467.1:0-11579 GCA_038406235.1 Peronia verruculata
ATTTCTAACATATTTTTTGTTTCTTCACCAAACCCTTCTATATCAATCTAAAAATGCATTTCAGAGTTCAACTGACTGAAATACAGGAAGTAAAGGCCCAAAAATTGTAATTTAGTGGCATGGCCTAACAAAGGTAAAGGAGGATTTACAAAAGTGATCGACCATTTTCTCACTAAATTCAGCTGCAGCAACCAGTCACTCCCATCATCTTTAATTGCCAATATCTCAACTTCTACTTAAGGTAGACCAATATTTTTTCATACACTGAAGGGGAAATGAATAATCCTCACATTGATACCAATAACTCCATATGCTCAAAATTTGACGAGCACCTGATTTCATCGTGACGCGTCTCATATGACATCAATACCAGAAAGATAAACACTGATATGTAAGCCTTTAATTTCTGCCCAAATAAGCTGACGGCACCAGAGATTCAGAAAGTTTTAATATTTTCAGCTGAAAAGATTAAGAACAGTAAGCACAAAAGAACTACAATGTTCTGAGCTATGGACCTCTGGAGATATGTAAGAGAGCTAGGAACAATATGACACCATGATCCTCATTGTCTGAACATAGCTAACAGTAACAATTCACAAGCTATTAATGGCAATGATCCAGCTCTTTCAGTCCGCCAAATAAATTATTGCCCAGTTGCTGGACATTGGGGATATAATAAAGCAAAGTCTCATTGAATGGGTACAAGTTACTTTTGTACCTCTTATTTTAAAACATGCAAAAAAAAAAAAAAAAATTGTAACAGAATGAAAACGTTTTTCATCACATCATAAAATTGCCTAGAACTTTTTATTGACTATGTTTCGAATATAAAGAGGAACAGCATCGTTTCTTGTTTTTTCCACAATGATTGTTTTATACCTCATTTGCCTAGCAAAGGGAAATAATTTGGCTGACTGAAGAAAATGGCTCAATAAAGCAGAATTCCTGACACATGAATGCTCCACAAAACAGCTGTGCCGTTACATTTCTCCAAACTTACATCCTACATACTCAGACCGTTTCCACATGAAATAAGAATTAACACCTAAAAAATTTCAAAGAAAAGCGCCAGTAGACATGTCAATTTTTCTGGGTTTTTTTTTTTTTTACTTTTTTCATGACCATGTAGAAAAATGTTTCGCTGTCTGGTTTCTATCAAATATATATTTGCAGTAACATGTCCAACTGAAATGTTTGTGCAGAGAGGAAAAAAAAAGATAAGAAACAGCTATGAAGTCAGCTTCAGGATCCTAAAATGCTTTATGATAAACTATCAAATAAGACATGAAGAAAAAGACATCCTAAGCAAAAAAAAAACCAGATGTTGTCACTGTTCCAAGATAATGGCATAAGATATTCTCAATACTTCTGAGATGTTGGGGAAACTACTCTTTTTAGCCCAATCATTGGATAAACTATGTCATTATGATTCTAATTTCTATTGAATTTGATTCTATCAGCAAAGTTTTTTTAGTAAGGACATTACATGACACTTCTGATACTCAGTGCAGCAAGGGGCATTGGTTGCATTTTGTCATAAGTCCGACGTAGGTTTCTATGGTAGACCAATAATGGTGTGTTACATGTTCACCACTAACCTGTCGTAAAACATCATCCAAATCTGCAAAGTTCTGTATTCCTCTGTTGTCGAAAGGCCTGGGACGAAGGGAAGTGGAATATACACCATCTTTGGGATGTGTAAAGACGTGCACCATGACTCTGCCCAAATCATAGGGTGTCTCTATTCCTGAAAACATTATTGTTCAATGAGTTAAATATGATGATCTGGAGAAGGAAGCATGTTAAAATATGAATTACATTTCTTTATCTTCAACATCAGTTTCTACAGATCAGCTAATTGTACATATTTCTAGAGATAATAAAATTGTACAAACATCCAGTTTTCATTATGAGGCCATTGTAATAAGACATCATCTCTTTAACTCTTTACTATTTTTTTGTCTTCTAAAAGAATTAAGTTGTCTTTCGCCTGTAAAATTATTTTTTTTCAAGAACAAAATTTGGCTGTCCAATGTATTTGATGTTGCCAAGCAAGATGAGCAAGTCAGGTGTGGCATAACTTCAAAGTTCAAACTGTCACATCTCTAACATAAGTGATGTTTGTGTTCTGTAAAAAATGGGCTGTCTTTCAGGAAAAAGGAATTTTCATGAACTCTCAAAATTATTTTTCAAGATATATCTGGTTTTGTTCCCTCCGTCACTAAATAAAACAAAGATCAGAAAATTGTAAGTTTCATCATGCCAGTACTAAAAATTTGTAAGATGTAAGAGCACTTTTTTTCAATTTAATTTTCAATTGTTTTCTCCAAAAGATTTATTGAAAGGAAATCAATCTATCTCCACTCCTCCAAGACAAAAGATGAGATCCGAAATACATCCCTAATGTATACGCATCACATGACATATTTCAAGAATTATCAACAGTACTTATTCGGTTTGTTCTAAAAACAAATAATCCTTAAGAATAACTGATTCCATACCAGCGGGACTCATATGGTGGGACTTGCTGTCAAGAATGAACAGGAAAAAAAAGGCAAATTAAACTTTTATAATTCAACAAGCTTTCTGCCTTTTCTGTTTACATTACATGATGTAGATGAATCCAGCTTACAAAGGCCAGTCCTATCTATCTGTAAAGGAGATTAACAATTGCAATAGTAATTTTTTCTTCGTTTTTTTTGTTTAGTTTTGTTTTTCCACAAAACCATTTTTTTTTTTAAAGAAAATTTATCTTGAAAAAAAAAGATTAGACAGTTTGTGTCTTTTGTAAACAGAATTCACTTGATACCCATACATAATAAAAAAATAATCAATAAGAAATAAGACTTGAGAGTAAAAAATCCACAAGTTGTTATTTACCTAGAAAGTCGATGACTCTGTCGGAAAGAAAATCGTGCCAGAAGGCTATGATGGACATGCCTTTGTACTGTTCCCAAAGCTCATCCAGTTTCTCACACAGCTTAGTCAGCTATCAGAGGGACAGACAAAATCAAAGCATGGTGTTGGAAGCAATAAAATCATAAAACTAATGTCTGAAAATGTTGCTCAAAATAATTGTACTAAATTCATTTATCGGTTTCATGTCTCAATCATGCAAATAAAACAGAATTTAATAACGTGTAAATTTAGGATCTTTATATATAATCTTGTGAAATGTGTTATTCATACATTAAATAATGATGTCAGTGACAAAGAAACATATACCTAAACTGCTTCAAATGTTGTTAAAAAACTACTCTTGCATTTAGTGAACATGATTAAGGAAAAAAAGAATGAACAAAGAGTTTCCTAGTTGTTTACATTTTTTTTTCCTCCGGTAAAAAAAAAAAAGCATCCATTCTATTGTATAATATTGTCCATTTAAAATAGCTTGAGTGATTAGTGCTCATAATTGTAAAAAATATGATAAAAAGACTAAAAAGTTATATAAACACACATTTGTGTTCATGCTCCTGTTATACATGCCACTCAACATTTAACAACCTTGGCCGTGGTCTGGCATGATTAGACGGCCGACAGAGAAAGCTACCTATGGAAAGGAAATAACTGCAAAACACAATTAGCTACTCACATTTTTCTTCTCCAGCCAGCAACAGGACAGCGTGAACTCTGGCGGGCTCACTGAGGGATAATCATGCGGATAGGCAAATGTTAAACTGATTGGTGGCAGCCGTTTGATGTCATACAGTTTCTCATCGGTATGAACTTCATGGCCAGGCTTTGCTCCATTGGCTGAAACATCACTCTGTTCACCTTGACCTTCCACCCGCTTCTGTGCTGCCCTCTGCAACATCCTTTCTCGTCTGCCTCGCCCTACAACAGCAGCTGTAACAATTTTCAAACACAGTCATAGATTACAATCTGTGGATCTATATATTTCACCATATCAGGACTAAAAACGCAGTTCTAGTAATTTACATTCAAAGCTTCAAGGGGAGGGGGGAAAAAAATACATGATTTTCATCTGGATATATTTAGTTCTATATATTGCATTAACTAGTAGTAACAGCAAAATTTTATTAAGTACATGTCAAATAAAAATGGTTGCCATTTCTAGAAAAGTACATGAATATATAACTAAAACTCTTCTCAGATCATTTCTGATGTCATTAAGTACCTGAATTCTCATACAAATCAAAGTAGATGTCCTTTTTCAAGGTTCTTGTTATCTCGTATAACAAATGCAAAATACATTTCTGAAAATGTGTAAAGGAAATGACTGAGCTCACTCTAATGTTCTCTGAGATTTTTGCCTCTAATATTGCTGATGATCACCTGCACATTACTATCATTAACTTTTCAAGCACTAAAATGTAGAAAATACACAGGAAAAAAATATAATAAAATAATAAAATAAAATTTGTTTTTTTTTATGCCACTTGATGCTCAGCATATTTAAAACTTTTATCCTAACAACCAAACAAAACAAGTGAGATGGAATATATCCAAACACGTCCACTTTCTGAGCATAGAACAGAGGAGGAACAAAACAATGATCATACCAAACGCCAGTCTTCTGATCATTCTCATATCTTTGGTTAGCTTGACTTGGAAGTTTTCAGGGGGAACAACTGGAATGTTCAAAGTGCCACCTGTGCTCAAATTACAAGAGAGAGAAAGTGTTACAAAAGTGAACTTCAAATTTGTCCTGTGCTGCTACAGAAACAAAAATACTCTCTGCAAATGTCAAAGTATTTGATTAAATCTTCATATTTTGCAAAAATAAATATGACGTACTGGTGATAAAAAATGCAGCTTTCTTCAGGACTTTTTAAACAGGATACTTATATACATATTCTGCTTAGTTATACAAAGAATACACAAATAAATACTGATGGATGCAATCAAATGAATGTGCATTACATAGGCACTGATAAAATTAAATACTGTTCTGAACAATTTTAGCCTGCAATATAACAAATGGTAAAAATATTCCATATGATCTCTACTTTTTTTATATGTGCGTGCAATCTCACATATATAATATGTAAATCAGAAAGAATTAAATTTCTTAGACACGTGATAGCATCAGTTCAAAATCAAGTGCATGTCGGTAGCCAGATTAATTCAAAGAAATACATCTAATTCTTTAAATATCCCGAAAAACGTAGCACCATTTATTATTCAGACTAAACATATTCTAACCGTTTATATTGTCAACACCTGAAATATTTCTAGGGAAGTGGGCATAAAATTATTCTGAGAAATAACTGAAAACATTACAGAAATTCATTTCCGCTATCAGTGATATGCTTATCAAACTGTGACAGTTTCTCTTGGCTGTTCCGACTTCTGACACTATTCATGACATTTAGACTATGTCCAGATAAGTGTGAATGCACGTAACACGTGTGTGTCTCATCAGCTGTGCTGTTTTGTGTGTGTTTGTTTGTGCTGGGATTTAACAGGGCATCAGCACGACTACGACTATAGTGCATCTCATCAACTGCAAAAGGAACTTCCTTTTCAAGACACACATGTCTTGTGGTCAGTCGAAATGAGACGTAAGTCACTTGGCTAGTACCAAGAAATTGGGCTTTGAATGTGATGAGGGGATTCAGACATCAAATTTTTTTTATAGCAGAAATCAAAAGTAGAGTAATTTCTGAATAAAAGAATATCGGTCTTACACTCGATTCATAAATATTTCTTCAATAAAATCGTTTTTGGGGGGAGGTAGCTATGTAGATCTATGTGTTCAACCATTCATTTAAACTCAATTTTCCCGGAATTTCAGTCACTGCTGGGGGTCCCCCTTTGTCTCTTTAAACTGCCATATCTCTGGCTAGAACAGATGTAGTTCAAAACATTTTTCACCACCTGGAAGGGTATGAAATAAGCTTTCACATGATACAGAAAACCCCATATGGTAAAACATTGGCGTACATCTCATTTTGACTGGCTGCGAGACATATAGTTTATCTCATCTTATCTGTCCTATCTTAAAAAGAAAACATCTTTTCCACAGCTAAAACTAAATGAGCCATACCTGGTGCATGCCCATGAGGATTATCATGTCTGCAGACCTCAAAGTCCTTTTCTCCATAGATTGCTTCTAATGCCAACAGCTCATTCTCTTGCTCTTCAAGATCTTCACCCTCAGCTTCAGATGAATTGCAAAATATTTGGGTATCAACAAAAAATTAATTCCTTTGACATCTTCTTTGCTAAGCAACAATACTTAAACTGCATAAATCTTTACAGTGGACAAAGTAAACAGATCTTACACTGTAAAGTTTTAATTAAAAATGAGAGTAGTTTGCCATTATTCAATAAGGTATCGTTGGTCCTTTTTATTTGTACTACATTACTCCTTCAAGTTCAGGAATATGGATATATATATATGAACAAAATGATTATATAGAATCCATACTGTATCTCACCAAATAATCTCTGTGTTTTCTCTCCTCCCTCTGCCATGATCAAATTCTGAAGTTACATCAAAAGGTTCATTCAGCATCTGATGATATACAACATATTGAAGAAGTTATCTGAAAGAAGAATCAAAATAGCATTTACAAATGAGTTTTCTGTTATCATTCATAAATCACACAGAACTATTTAGTTTTCTTATTTTTATGCTATTATTTTTTTAGGGGATTATCAACTGTTCAATAGTTGTCCTGCTTCTTTTATCAATTTCAAACTTTGTATAAGATTTTGAGCATGGATTAAGTACATCTATATCAAATACATAGGCTTAGATATATGTATGATACAGTTCTCATCAGTGATACAGAATGGCATAGCTCAGCGATCTTCCTGAATTTTCAGATCCTGCCCAATCATTTTTGTCTTTGTCCTAAGAACAAAAGGCTCACCGTAGAAATGAGTCGTAGACAAATGTAATACTCGAATTCTAAACTGTTGTCTAAAATACCACAGGCCAACCAAGACTACAGAAAAAGAGAGAGAAACAAATTAAGTTTATCAGCAGAAAGGATGAAGAGGTGAGATGGTTCGTAGATCATATAGATCTAAGCAAAAGGAATGGATGTGCAATCATTTCAAATATCATTTTCTCGCTGACAAGCTATATGGTGAGTGTGCAAGGGCTGAATATATGCAGCAAGAAGGACACAATGAGGTGACCTAAGATGAACTACACTCTAAAACGGTTTAAAACAAAATTTGCGGGGAAAGGAATTCATTACGTTCTATCACTTGTTTGTTTTATCCGAAGAGGCAAAATTGAAACAGGGATGCAAGTTTAATTATCAAATTACTTCCCCTGACTGAAGAACCATGCGGCCCCACTGGTACCTTATGTCTTGTCCAAAGGCTACTTCATTTTCATGTTTGCTGTTACATTGTTGTTGTAGGTGAACATACATATAAAATGTGTGGTTATATAGCTGTTATGTCCTTTTGTTTGTTATTTTCCTGCTTTTTTTTATTTTTAAAATATTCTTCAAGATTGTAGACAAAGTGGGGTTTGGAATGGCATACTTTCTACACATATCTGACTTTTTCAGTAAACCTTTATCAAGTTCACGAATTAGTGTCCTTTTGAACTGCAATGACATACTTGCTCTCTTAAGTTTTAACTTGTTTAGTTTCAATAAATTCATCATTGATTGCCAGCCTAGATCTAAAATATAGTCAATATGAAGCTCACAATTTTCAATATGAAACTGAAGGATACCTATCTACTTCCCAAAACTGGTTTTCAAGAAACACCGACAAGCATGACTGGTTTGACTGATCAAATGCCGGCAAGTGGAAATGTGTATAGTGTATTCTTGAAAAGACAAAGGCCAAGCCATCCTCTGGTGCGGTTTACGGTGAATGTGAACCTTTCAGTCTCCTTTGAGGTGGTTATCTCAGCTGAATACTATGATACCGTGGCTGTGTGGCCGTAAATAACTATGAAATAGCACCCGCCTCACACATGCACATAACAGGTTCTTGATTGGGGCCACGAGTGACGGGTGAGGCGTGAAATGAGGGACAATAGGTGCATGATTCCTACACGCTAGTGCCTCGCTCAGGCCTTACTTTTCTTGTGTCAAATTGCTATGCCACTCAGTGGATAATCGCACTAGTGACTCAAATGTTTACAGACCGACCGTAAGAGCAAAACACTGACCAGTCAGAAGGCTAAACTTACACCACCTTATCCACAAAGCCAATCACAAGTACCGTCCCACATGTTGTCAAACAAAGAAATGGTTATAGGTTAGTCAACAATGTGGCCTGATTATCGCTGGTGAAGTGATGAAACCTCGTAACCCACAAATTTTTCGAAAAACGTTTTTTCGGCTTAGTGTCTTATCCAGGATCTTCTTCACATTGTGTTAAAAGCAGAAAGTATGTTCGACAGCCTGATATCTTGTCGTGATGAAACCTCGCAACCCTCACCTGGTGCGCTGATCTGCTGTTGCGTGGTTTCATCATTCCCAGTCTGAGAGAGCGGGATGCTTATACGAGGTTTGGATAAGCTTCCTTATGTGAACGGCTAACTTAAAGCGCATATCATGGACTTTGTTTGATGTATTTTATATTATAATCGGAAAAAGAATGAATTTAATTTATTTATTCATTCATTCATTGATTTATTCACTTATTCTTCAATCCATCTATTTGTTAGTTAATTTATTCTTTCATTGATTTTTCTTTTAGTTAGGCAGTCCAAATATATTTAAAAGTGAAGAAATGAGTTATGCAAAGCAACAAGCTATGTACCCACTGAACACAGACATAGTTACCAATATCTGTATTAAGGCGACAGTCACACCTTCAAAATGGCAGGTGACAATGACTATTTGATCATCAACGGAGGGGAGCCGATAAACACTCCTTACTGAGTTAGGTGACAGACACACTCTCCAGACAAGAGTGACAATGACCATAATTGGTCACCAAAATAGTGATCCCTCAAACAATATAACAATAGGTCTGTATACCGACTATCTAGATGTGCCGTGGGCGCTGTCCTCACCTGATAGGTGTGAATCGCGACATTGTAATTTGCTTAGCCAGACATGATCAAAGATAGTGGCGGATGTCTTGGTGACAATGTTTAATTTTCGCACCCAGCAGTGAAAAGGGGGGGGGGGCACAGTGGCTCTGTGGTTTGACGTCTGCTTCAGGGTGAAGACAACTCACGGCGATGAGGCCGGGATCCACTCGCTGGTCCTTCATTAGAGGGATGGAAGGACACGAAGATCGATACCTGCATTTTATTAGCGATTTAATGGTCCCCTAACTTCCTCTGGTCGGGAAGCCCGATGTCTAGCCTTCTCATATAAGGGTTAATATATTTCGGAGATTCCCGTGCGTAGGTTACGCACGTTAAAGAACCCCTGGCGGTTCAAAATCGAGGAAGAATAAGCAGCGTGCTGCTTACCGGGCAAAATTTCCTCATTACAAATTTCTCCCAGCAAAAACATTCAGCCACGTAAGGCCGAAATCATCCTAACTACTTAGGATTATAACATATAAGAAAAACAGTTAACAAATTAATATCTTGGAAATCTGTTTAGGAACGTTGATTGATCAAGATTTCAGGTCTCTAGGAGAGTTTTATTACAAGTAGATCAAAACTAGACTTTTTTTTTTAAACATTAACGATTACAGCTTGTTCAGCTTGTAAATTATCGCCAACAAAGCATTAATAGTGAATTCAGTGCGTTTTAATGTACATGTGCGTATAAATGTGTGTGTGAATGTTTGTGTGTGTGTATCATAGTTTTTGTTGTTGGTTTGCGGTTTGTAGGAGTTTTATGCCGCTTGCATTTCTAAGTCATAACAGTTTCTCTATGTAAACATACTAAAAGGGCATGCGACAAATAAATTTTAGTAAGAATTCGTTCATTTTTTGCATGAACGGCGGCCTGATAGGCCTATCCTTTCCAAGCACATCCAAGTTTTCACCCCTATTCGAGAAGACTAGGTGCTGGATCTTACCTACTGTTCTCTAAGAGTAAGATAGCTAGCGAGTTGTGGGGAAATTCTTCATGGAGGAAGGTAGAAATTGCAATATAAGCAAAATATCAACCCACTTTTTATTTCTTTTTTTTAAATGAAAGACCAGCACCATAACCTCTCACAGACAAAGTCCTCTGTGTGTGTGTGTGTCTAAATATATGTATGAATGTATGTATGTATGTATGTATGTATGTATGTATGTATGTATGTATGTATGTATGGATGGATGGATGGATTAATGGACGGAGTAAAGGATGGGTGAATGGATGGATGGATGGGTGGATGGATGGATGCTTGGATGGATGGATGGATTGTTGAATAGATGGGTGGAATACGAATTTCATGGTTAATGGTTTGAAAACAAGTTTGAAGTTTGACAAAATCACCATAAAATGGGATAGAATTATTTAAAGACTACAGATATTAGCTGACTCTTTGTGGCTTTTTTATGTATTACTTTTTCAGGCCATCTTTCATTCTCTCTGTGTCTCTGTCTGTCCATCAGTCTTTCTGTATGTCTGTCTCTGTCTCTGAGTGTCTGTCTATCCTTCTCTCTGAGTCTGTCTGTCTGTCTTACACCGTTTCTCTCTCTTTCACCTGTCTCGAGTGATCCATTAAATAATGAAACTTCAAGCAGAACAAACTGGTCATTTTGTGCCTTAAACTGAACATCAATGACCAAATTACATGGACTAAAAGGAATCACTACATTTGTAAAATACTGATTTTGGTAAGATGAGCCCATTATGTCCGTGACAAGATCAATCTCTCTATATAAAGTGTTTGTCCTCGTTACTCGTAAGTACAAACTAATGTCTCTGATCATCTTGAACAACGGCAAAAATAGCAGATTTGACTAGAATCGTTCGTTTAGATCTTTGAGTTCAAAGGACTCTCCAGAAAAAAACTAACTACCCCCAACCTATTTCGGCCAAGCTCAGAGACACCAAATGCGATATTTCATGTGCTATCATTGGCAAAAATATCCCAGTTCAAAGGAACCTCTAAAAGAATTAATTATAGGCAAGTGTTTTTCATGTTGAGCTTCACTTATCCATTGTTAACCTCTGCTGATGTCGAAGGAGGTGACTGTGAACCAGGGGCCGTAACCTACTAATTCAGCATTATAATTTCTATTTGTTCCTTTCAACCTCCTATAGTGGAAGAAACTATTTCAGTCCCATTCCTGTCCATTCTTGTATGTTCGTTTCCCATCTCTTCCTTTGTCTACCTCGTCTGCGGCTGAATACGACTGTTCCTTGTATGATATTTTTGCAAGGCACGAGAAACGCGCTCATATCCCTCTCGTTCAATTTCCTTGTATTAACTAAAATTAAACAATACTAGGTGAATTTTTCGTACCTTGCTATAACAGTAAGAGTTATAATAATACTGTTATTCAGGGCCGGACTGGCTCGAACAATCGGCCAGGGAGTTTGCCAATTTAACCGGCCCACCTGGGACATAGAAGTCCTTACCGGCCTACACACTTACCGGCCCACCTG
This sequence comes from Peronia verruculata, assembly GCA_038406235.1. Classification (NCBI taxonomy): domain Eukaryota; kingdom Metazoa; phylum Mollusca; class Gastropoda; order Systellommatophora; family Onchidiidae; genus Peronia; species Peronia verruculata. The sequence continues at coordinate 11,457 of JBCAUA010052467.1, forward strand.
CCCACTGACGCACCAGCCCATCGGGAAACTCCCAAACTCTCAAGTAGCCAGTCTATCTATCTATCTATCTATCTATCTATCTATCTATCTATCTATCTATCTATCTATCTATCTATCTATCTA
>JBCAUA010052477.1:0-11579 GCA_038406235.1 Peronia verruculata
AACCGAAATCACATTTTGACACCACTTTTTTTCAAATTGTATTACTTATGTTATTTCCAGATAATATGAACCTCCTTGTTCCAATAATAAAGATTTTCACCTCCAGGTGTAGTCCCCCCCCCCCCTCCCCCGAGTGGCAGGCCACTTTTTGGCTCAAAATTGATCTCACTTTTCTTGATGAGACACAAGGATAGGTTCCACAGGCTCCAGAAAGGCATTTTAGTAAAAAAAACTCGTAATCAGGTATTGCTGTACACGAAAGAAAATGTTAATAAAATGATTTGTTTTTTTGTAAAAGAGAGGTCTTTTATGTTGTTTGAAAAGGAAAATACCATATGTATCATGATAATGTTAATTTTTACCATGAGCTGACAGTCTTCCCTGGCGGAATGGATAAGTGACCAGACTGATTTTCTCGATGAACCGGGTTTCAAACCTCAGCCATGCCATTTTTGCTTTTTAAAGTAATAAAAATGTAGTGTGTGTATATTTGATATAGTTTTTGTGTTTATATATGCACAATTTTGAGGAATTATTTGAAGGAGATGCTTTTGCCAGATCTTGCATACGTCATCTATTGAGAGTGAAGAGTTTATCTCCAACTCCAATGCGTTCACATCTGTAGATCTGTGTACTTTCTTGTTTGTTTGCTTGTAACATGTGTGTGTTAGTGTCTTCCTGACAGAATGTTTGTATTTTTCTGTCTGTTTTTTTGTTGTTTTATTTTTGAGAGTGTAGTTGAAGATGTACTGTGATGTATAATGGAGTGATCTGGATCTAGATTTAAACTTCATTCATTGTTTCAGATATTAAAAAAAAAAAAAAGATCGTCAAGCTTGATGCTAAAACTTAACCATCATTTACTGATTAGCATATTTTTAGCTAAAACTGTTTAAGGCTGCATGCAAATGCTTCCCACCCCTCCCAGAGGAACATGATACAGATATAGAACTACCCAGCTACATGATAATGACATGGATTGATAAGTTAAACTAGTCTTCCAGACTAGACTATATGGGCTCAAGTCCGGCCAGCCATGACCATCACCAAAATGACTCCCATATCGTCACTTTCAGGTTCTTCAGGGCCTTTATGTGGCCTCCCTATTTCCTCTGCTAAAATCATTAGTGTCTTGATCTTTTCTGCAGCAGATGTTCATAACTGTGCACTGAAACAGCAGAAATGAAAGAAAATTTCACCCCTCTTAGAAGGTGGCAGTTCTTTTTAGAGCACCCGGTATGATGCAAGCTCATATGACACTCTGTGTGATAGTGAGTCAAATTCATCACAGTGTGCCAATTAATGATATTGCTAGAAGAAGTTGTAATCAATTGTTTTGTGTATCCATTATCTGCATCCAGTGAAATATTGATGATCTTCCATGGTACATAATACTCAGATGGAGCAAATGCTCATCCATTGAATGAGCATGGTTCAAACATGTTAGAATGGACATACATGTAGGCTATTCACTTTTGGTCCCCCTGGCATGGGTGTCTAAACTTCACAATTAAGTCACCTTTTAATGCTACTTTTATATTCAGGAAAGAACTTTTACAAGGAAGTAAAAAGGAAAAGTGAACTTTTAAAGCAAAAATCATATTTCAGATGCACCTGCTCACTTAAAATGCGTGACAAATATCAATCTTTAAAATTAAAATTGAAAATTTATACCATGCAGCTGGTTTTCATGGAGTCCCTGACATATCTCATGTAAAATTCAGTTTATGGTCAGTTATATAAGGCACAGTTGCATACCTTCTTTGTATGAGTCACATCTTCTCACACAGTAGATAACATTGCTCTTTTTGATGACTGTATATGACAAGAAAATAGAACTGAAGTCTGAGACCAAGCATTGAAATGAAAAAAAAAAAAGATCTTGGGATTTTATTTGGTGTACAGGTGGGCCCCTAGAAACTGCTCCTCATCTTTTAATTAATAATGTTGTAATTTGATGTTTATATTTATCAGGATCATTCAAAGTCTGCGGTCTCTTGTTGCCATGAATGAAGACCTTAAAAAACAGGAGCAGGAGTTTAAAGCTCATTGCAAGGTACACGTATTTAAGTGATTGAAATGTTTTAACCCAAGATTCCCCAGGGTATACATAACAGATTTTTAATTTTATACATCTGTATGCAGACCTGCCTACCTTCCCACTCTAGGCGGGGTCATCCCATATTTCGACTCAGTACCCCGTCTCCCTATAAAAATTCCCGCATTCGGACAAATTCAGATATTTATACTAGTTTTTCCACATTTCATGCTTTGGTGTCTTTCGGTATACCACCAGAGTATAGTTTTCACTCACAGTCCAGCAAGAAAACTACGTTCTCCCGTTTGTTGTTATGGGCAGTAATTCTGCCTGCCGCTGTTGCTAAGGCCTGTGTCTGTAGACCAACAGTACATGATGTAGCCCAATCCGGACATGTAGTGTTATGTGTTTCACCCCGCCTGCCTCGCCCTCATGCTCGGTGGTTGTTCACGTGCGGCTGTCATTCATGATCCAGCCATCGCTTGGCCGACGATTGCTCGTGTAGTTCCCTTTTAATCTTTGATTAAACTGTGGTGTCCATCCCGCCCCTCGTTTTATGTTTTCTTTTTCAGTCCACATGTTGCTGACCATGATTCATCGTGGGAGCTTTCACTCAAAAGTCAGGTCGGATGCCGACGACCTGTTTAGCTTACAAATACATGTTATTATGAGTACGTCATCAGACAGAAGACAGCAGGCTGCCCCATAACGTGCATCATTTCATAAGCCTATGGGTCTTGTCTGCTTATTTTATATGAGGGATGAAAAAAAAAAAAAAAAGATCGAAATCCCCACACAATTTTGGTGTGAAATTTGTAGTGCTGGGTGGAAAACTGGATCTTAATTTGGATAACCAGTTCCAAAGTTCAACTTAAATAATTAAGTTTTCCTATTTATCCAGTTCATTTACCCAGATTTCCTTATCAGGTCTCTATCCATTACCTGACCTACTCAGCACTCCCACTTCCCTTATCCACCTCTATCACTTGAAGCTGTTGGTTGATTGTGATAACTACTAGCCTTGTCTTGTCTACTCTTCATTTTTTTCTGCCATGGCATGGAGTATTGAGTGTATTGGAGGGGGGAGGAAGGGAGGGAGAGTGCTAAGTTTAGGCCCATACTTCTGCATCGGTGTAAAAGATCTGAGACATCACCACAAACAGCGGGAGAGGAGGGGAGGGCAAGAAGTACTGCAACAGTCATACATAACCACTTGCTGTGCGAATACGCCATCGCAGGCAGGGTTACAGAGGAGGGGGGGATTGGGACCACGGACTGCTACCGACAGAAAATATCTAGGATCAGTGGTGAATTGTAAACTGTCGCATGGGGCCTAAAAGGTTGCGTTTGCAACTGAATTAAGTGCCGAGTTGCTTTGCTAAATAGCAAAAAGAGACTACACTACAAACCAAGCGTGGAAGAATATTAGGCCCTAATTTATAGTTTATCCATATCTGAAGATGACACCCATCAACAGAGAACCCAAGTATGATGACTCCTGATACATGACTAGCCAACTGTAACACATTGCACCAGCGGACCTTACTTTTGATATAATTCTGTTCTTTAGTAAAGTGCCACACTAAAGCAGACAAAAACATGCAGACGAAATTGAAGAGGCCATTGAATGAATGAGCATGGGTGATATTTTTTCTTTGAAAATTTATACACGTAAGGTGGTGAAAGGGTCAGACTATCCTGGTATAGGCCAGCATGTTTAGTAGTGTTTAGTACTGTTTCCGTTTAGTATGTGCTTGTGTTGTGAAATTGGAAATAAAACATTGACGCAACAATTTGCATGCTGCACTTTGCAGCAGTGTTTTTGGAGGGGGGAGGGGAGGGGAATAAGTGCGAGCGTCGTGCATAGGCAAGGCAAAACCAATGGGTAACTGCCAGTGAGCGGGCGAGTGGAAGGAACTAGACCTGGGCTAGTAAGATCATCCAGGTTCCTCGTACTAGACTAAATCAACATAGAAAGCAGGTGAAGACCCGCTATCCAGTTCAGACCAAGGAGTATGGTTTAGACCTGCTTAATCTATTATTAGATGTCGCTCCTCGTGCAAGCAGGGCCTCACAGGGAGGATTTCAGATGGGGAAACTCACTGGTAGAACTGTTAGCTCTATCTATCAAGTTCTTGATTAAAAAAAAAAGTTGAAGGGACTAGATCTAGAACTGTTGTTCTTCAAGTGGTACAAGTACGACAGACTACACTGCAAACTAAGCTTGAAACATGATTAATTATACTTTGTCATGTGTTGATATTTGAAGATGTTGACATGATTCTGTTCTTTACCAAACCATGACAATAAAGCAACAACATGCAGAAAAAGTAGAGAAACCATTGAATGAATGAGTATGGGAGAATTTGTTTTTTTTTTTTTTGAAACGTGGTGCAAGGGTCAGGTCAGACTATCCTTGTATAGGTCGGCATGTTTAGGACTGTGTTGAAAATGCTTGTGTTGTAAAATTGGCGATAAATTTAACAAATCAAAACAATGAAACAACAGTTCATTATGCTGCACTCCAGCCTGAGTTTGTGATGAGTGGAGGGGGAGGGGGAGGGGGGGGGGGTAGGAGGGCTAAGCATGCATGCCATTCACAAGCGGGGCAGACACAAAACTGCAACTGAGCGGGCGAGCTGGCGGACAGGGCCAGATAGTCAAGTGTTCTAGGGTAGATCTGATTCAAGAACAGAAATCAGATTGCAAGCCGCTGCCCAGAAAACGGGTAAAATCCAGTTTAGACCCACTTATTACCAACTAGATAATTAGAAAAATCCAGTTTATCAAATCAGTGTGAAAACAGATAAAACCCAGTTGGACCCAATTATTGCAAAGTGGGTAATTCAAAAATCCACTTTATCAAATTCCAGGTGGATGCCCAGCACAAATTTGACCAGCCTGTCATTCTGTTCGAATGTCCCTGCCTGCACTTATGATAGAAGTCTCACTCACTGGCTATTTTCTGTCTATGAAATCGCTATTTTGCCTGCTTCTTTTCGTGATAGCTATCACTGTCATTGTGAGAATTTAACCGCTTCACTGCCATGCGCATCAATTATAGTCCAGTCAGTTTTACTCTCTCCACCCACTGCTACCCCCACCCGCACTCATTGTGTGAACCCACTGGCACTGTCCTCTACTTTCCCACGGGCAATCAGAACCATCAAGAATCCGTTGTTCAGCTTACATTCAGAAGCAGATAGATGTGAAACGCCGGTTAGTGGTCAGAGCATTGGATCAAAGGGAAAGCTGGGATTGTGAGTGGCAGACTGACTGTGGACCTATTACATACTCCCCTTCCCACCTTAGTGAAGTGGTAGGGTGCCTTCTCTTTCAGAAATGAAAGAGAATGTCACAAAAGAATAGAAATTTGTGCAATGAATTTTCTACACTTTTGTTAATAATGCAAAATACACTAGATCAGTACTTGAAAACTGTTCAGTATGTTATGAAACTACAAAGATTGTACGAAATGCAGATCTAATTTGATTTGTAATATTGATATCAAATGAAACCTTAAGTTCACATGCGGATGCTCCATTGGTTTGTTATTTAATACATAGTTATTCTAAGTAGGACTTTAGGTTTTCCTGATTTTCCCTCCTTTTTGAGTTAGATATCCCTCCTCCCCTTTTGTGAGGGTAGGCAGGTCTGTAAATGTATAGTTTTTATTATAAAGTGAGTTGATTATTTCCTCCTGCCAGAAGGACAATTATATTTTCTTATTCATTTATTGATGAATATGGGATATGAATTGCACCCTCAGTGTTTATTTTGAAAATTCTGGGGGTGATATTGTTTTTTTTTGTTTTCTTTTGTTATTGTAGGAAAACATTTTGCCTTTCTAATCCAAAGATTTATCTTATAAATCCTTTCTGCATAATGCATGTTTCATACAAATCAGTATTCACAGCCGATGCATGATTGAGATACTCTTCAACCATAGCCATGTCAAAACCTGTCAATCACAAAATGTGCTTTTATTTGATCAGAATCATACTTTCTCTTGTATTTGCATGATCCTACATTTCAATTCTCATTCTTCACCCCCTGACTGTTATTCTACCGGAATTTTAACTTCATGACTTTGATTTGCTAAGTATCTTTTGCTCATGGGATGGTCTTGTGCTGTGAATATGAATGAAAAATTATTAATGATAACTTTTAGGCAAAATCACTAATAGTTTAGTTTTAATAATAAGATTATTATAAATTAAGATTGTAGTATATTTGTGTATATTTTTTAATTTGATTATTTGAAAGGTATTGAAAAATGTTTAAATTATTGGAAATATGATTAAAAGGAAACTGTTTCAAAATATTTAGCCCATGAGAATAGAGGAAAAAATGCATGGTCTGTCTTATTCATTGTATGAAAACATTTGTATTATCTCTGTTTTACACATATTTTTGTCATTAGGAGGAAATGACCAGGTTGAAGGAAAATCTACAAAGACTTGAGGAGGAAGGTAGTGAAGCAGATTCTGAAGACAAAGTGAGTGAAGTTGCATCATGTTTCAGTGAGAGAGAATTTTTTTTTTTTTTTTGTCCCATTGACTTAAGGTCATTTTACTGTCTGCATGTGTAATTGGCAGAATATGTCCTTGAAATCTTGCTATCTTGTCTGGTTGCCATGGAAATGGCCACCAACATGGATTTTGACCTGTTTTTCAAAACCTTATCTTCTCCATTACTACAAACCAAATTGTTCCAAACTTTGCATGTCATTTCTGATGTCTAATATCTGAATAAAAATGCATTGAGGGGATCAGATTGAAGGAATTTGAGTTTTACTGATAGTTTTTTTTTTTTTTTTAATGAATTTTTTAATATGCCATAGATCAAATAATTATGTTCAAAATTCATACAGTGGACTTTGGATGAGTCGATGCTGCCAGTGTATATAATGATATATTCCACACATGTAGAGTTACGGTCTCATACCCTACCTTTCCCATCTACATGCCAAGAATCCATCAGCTACCATTTTTATACAAATTCATGATCTTCTCAATGACCACAAGTGGAATTTTGCCTGTTTGGATACGGGTCATCTGTTTAGTTTACAAACACATGTATTTATATCCTTGACTTCATAGATGGAAGGCCGTGGATTGCCACACAACCTGCATATTTATTTATTCTTTCTAGTTTACTGTCAGTGATTCCATGGTTTAGTATGAAGTTTGATCCACCTATCATTATCATACAAATGTTCATGCCTGAAATCACAATATACATTTTCTCACTTATCTTTTTCTGTCAATAGGGTGGTCGTTGTATTTCCCTTTGTTCTATAACAGCCATCACTGCCAGATTTTAAACTAGCCCAAGTCTTTGGCGGGTCTGTCCAATTAGCAAGGTAGCAAGCAATTCTGCAAGGTGGAAAGCCCTTCAGAAATCTGTGAAGGACAAAGTGAAAGAATGAAATTTGTGCATTCCACTCTCCTTCACCTTACGGCCAAGGGGCCGTATTTATAGTACTATCGTAACTGGCCTGACTTATGAGCACTCCTAATGCTAGTTCTCACGTAGTTTCGACAGGTCCTTTCCCCGTGTGATGTTTTTGGCGACAGATATTTCATGAAACAACACAAACGAAATAAAATTAGTTTCCATACTATTGGGTGGTCTTCTAGTATTTGCTTGTAATTTTGTGCCTGAAACCATTGACATAGTCAAGTTGCTACCACAGGAGTTGCCAATCAGGGCAAAGCCAGAAGAGCTTTGGCTAAAATTGGGGCCTTAGGAAGAACTGCTTTATCACCCACTTGCTTTATTTAGCCTGATGGCTTGCAGACCACCAAGTGCAACTGATTTGCTTTTAACTTTCACATATATTTTTCAGTTGTTAAATACCTGAAAAAGATCAGAACCTTGATATTTTTCTTTAGAAATTGAAAAATGAGTTTTGAAAATTGTTTTCATTAAAATGAGATTTTTCCCACGAATAATAACTTGATAATCTCAGATTTCTTTTAATCTCAAAAATTCCCTGTGATCAAATTTTTTCAATGTTTGGATCTGCATTCATCCCCTCCACCCCCCCCCCTTCATGTAAATTGTTTAAAAAAAAACCAAAAAAAACCCACACATTTTAAGAGGACATTCTGTGTTATCTCGATTCTGTTTCTTCTGAGAGAGTCAGGCAGTGCCTGTGCCTGTCTCTGGCCCTGGCACTCCAGATATAGGCGAAGAGGGCATAAGTAAATGTCTTGCGCCCAGGGCAAATTGAGTCGGAAATCACGCTGGGTGAGTTCAAGTCACAGTTGTTTTTGACTGTTTTTTACTATTTTCCAGCTATGATACCAAAATATTTCTTTTTCAGATTAAAAAAGGTTAAATTGTCATTTTGTGATAACAAAAAAAACTGTAGTATCTTAGTCAGAAGGTAGTTAAAAGCAGCCAAAAATAGCCTTATATCTTCATTGCCCGATGCGACTTCCGCCTCTTTTGTCCTGGTGGCAAGACAAATGTTTTATGTTTCCATTAAGCATTGCCTGTAGCCAGTGGAAAATTGATGATCTACCACTGGATAAAGAAACCAAACAAGAACAGTCCAGGATGGAAGTAGGCCGGTCATCCCGCATATAATTCTTGTTTTAACACATCATAATAGAATATGTTCTTTTTGTAAATACTCACTTATATATTCTAAAGGGAGAACTATGAAAACAAAAACCAAAACTTATTTTTTAAATGTTTATTTTATCAAAAAGGCTTTTTTGGGACAGCCCCTTTCCAGCCTTTAAAGAAATTCCTAGTGATGATAATAATAATAATTTTATAAGACTGATCCAGTGTGGTTCAAAATGGACACTGATTTCATGGCAAACAGCAATGGACATGTCCTTGTCAACTGAGAAATATAGGAAGCAGCTATACTGTCTCTTGCCAGTAAGCTGCAGAAATGAAAACAATTATTTTACTTCCCTTTATTCTTTTGCAGGAAAGGGTAGACTTGATTGACAGACAATATAATGCTGACAAGGAGAAACTTCACAAGATTCGACTTCTATTGGTAAATATTTTAGTAACTTGATTATCAAAATAATAAAACAATATACATCGAAGGAAATAAAAGTACTTTATGTAACAAGAACAATAATGATGTTCATAAAATGTTTGTCACAGTATATTTTCAGTCAGTATGATGTTTATTGTAGCTCTGAGCAAATAATGTTTTTAGGAGTCTCCACCAACAATCACGTGTTTGTAGAGATTTTATAGTACTGAGGTTTGTGTTTACTAAAGTTAATTGGATGTTTCTAAGATGTCTGAAGCAGACATTTATTGCCATTTAAACGTTACAAAGAATGGACAGTGATGATAGTAGATTGACTTTCAGACTTTCAGTTTTAGAACGCACAGGTTTGTCTTTGTCTTTGTCTTTTTTTTTTTTTTTGTTTCATTTATTTGACTCAATATGTGTGTCTCTGTTAAATTTAGGTAATTGTTTTTTTGTTTTTTTTTCCAACTCTGTCCCACGCAGTTCTCTGTCTGTATCCAAAGATTTAGTTTATGATCATGTACAGTGATGCCTCATTTTTCACAAACTCAGACTTGAACATCATATCTCATCTTTTCTGAGATAATTTTTCTCCATGTTTCAAGATAGTTTATTAGAATGAACTTATTTATAACATTAATAATTGACTTGCTTATTTAAAATATTTTGTTGGCATACATGTGATGTTATGTATAATTTGTTGACCTGAAAACAATTAGAGATTTACTTGGAGGCACTATAGAAAAGCTTTATCGTCATATCAGGTCATCAAACATTTGGCAGTACTTCTTTTTCAGATGTAAATAGCAAAGTTACAAAATTCTTGAATATCAGGTTTCCCGGGTAAATCTACATGTAGAAAGCTTTGGTCCTCTTTTTTTTTTTTTATCTGCGATGGGTATAGTTTATCCTGTGATCCAACATAATTGAGAGCATATTAAAACAGTGCAGTAAATATTCTGTGTCTTCTGCTTTGATTATATGCAATTTTAGACATTTAGTCTGTTCCTGGAACAGTGATTTGAGCAGAGTAACAGAGGAGATTGTTTTGAAGAGTGTAACAGTGTAGATTACGTTGTGCTTTCCTTCTTTTTTCGGAATTACTTTCTTAATGACATTGTGCCTGTTTTCTTAATAAATCCCAGACATTAGATTTTGGAATGAATTGTTAGAATGGTTTAACAAAACTGCATTAACTTCAAGAACATATAGTATTCTTCTATGAAAAGAACTGTAAAAAGTGAAGTGGAAATAAGCTTTGACAGCAAGTTCTTGTCAGTGATCTAAGCACAATATGAACAATCCAATGTACAGTAGTACTTTGAAACAGCACAGAAGGTTCTTTTAAGACTGAAGTCGGTGTCAGTCCTCTGCATGATTGCATATTGTCACTCTTAGATGTCATTGTGCTCATCGTTCATGAGCTTTTCAAGGTAAAACAAAAAAAGCGCATGACACCATAGATTACCAGCATTGCAGGACAGCAAGATCCATTATTTGGGGTCATTTCATGGCAAAACCGGGAGCAGTTTCAATCACTCTAAAATCCTGCCTAAAATCCTATAAACACCAGCTAAAAGGGGCCATTACAGAGCCTATTCAAGAAAATTTTGGTCAGCATGAAGAAATGTAGCAACTTATCTCTGACAACCTTCATTGATACTGCCGAAGATGCATGAAAACAGCTAAATGCCAGCTTTTTGTCATGGCAGTTTCATAGCTAGAAGTCAGATCATTAGATGATATTTCATGACCTAATATGATAATCAGTCACTAAATTCTTTTATCACTTTACTGGAAAAGGAACTGTTGTATTGTAAACATGTCAATGAACAATAGGTTGAGGTATAAAATATTTTTTGGAAGGAATTACATGTTTTCCAGATTAATAATATTAACTCTAGAACTGCGACCCAGCCTAAGTACTACAACACCATGGGGTGGAGCCTGCCAGGTTCTTAATCGTCCATGTATCAGGGTGTTTGTTCTGACTGTAGAGACTCCGTCTTGGCCTCAAAGTGACACAGTGCAGGCCCAGACTAACCACCTTACAGACCAATGTCTTCCTCTAATCACTCCTGTAACTCCACCCTTTCTTCAGTTGTAATAATATTTGCGATGAGCCAATGGTAGGAGAAGGGGTTGCGTATTCACAAAGACATGTCAATATTTTATATGGGTGCCAATTTTTTGTTCCCATTATAGGTTTACATCAGTTACCTGATGCAACTACTTGGACCAAACCACTTTACATAGGGGTGTTTTTATGTTAACATTCTAGAATCTCAGTGTAAACTGCATGCTATCATCCCATTGACCGTGTGGACTTAGATTATTCTTATTAGGTCAGACCATCAAATTTTAATGTTTACGGGGCAGCAGTGACTACATAGAAATACATACAAGTGATCTAATGATGTCACAGGGTGAGAGCACAAGAGAGCTATCTGATTGTGTGGTGTCGTGGGCTAGCGGTTAGGCCGTCGACTCGGGATCTGAAGTTCCGGGTTCGAATCCTGACAGGTCCCG
>JBCAUA010052487.1:0-11579 GCA_038406235.1 Peronia verruculata
TTTAACCATCGCTATCAAGTTCTTTATAGATTTCTGTGTTATTTGTTTTTCTTGAATTGTTTTATTAGTTACTGGTCGGACAGTTATATTGTATTTGTATAAAATGACAACAGGGTCCATTATGCTGTTGGTAAATATTTCGCTTTTCAACCTTCAGCGGAAAGTTATCTCAGAGGACTATTATGCCCAAAAAGAAAGTGTTTACTTCTCGACTTCTGATACATCAAACAAGTTGCCTTCCAATTTTTACCTGTTTGTGTTCACCTGAAGTCTGGGACAGACAAAACATGTTATACTGTCACTTTAAGACATTTTGGAGGAAATGGAGAATGACTTTCAAGACTGCAACCACAAAGAGAGCATTTAGAGTTGTTGACTAGAGGCAAAAGTTAGCAAATATTGTGAATCACAAGACATACGCAGGAGAAAGTGCAAGCTCTTGTGTTCATTAACCCTAGTCGAAGCTGCATTTTGTCATAAAATGCCACCTTAATGCGAAAAATAAGGTGAGAAAGACAATATTCGTTGCATTTGTGACATATGGTAAAAAGTAAGGCAGCTATTTTGACTCCCGGTCATTCTTTAAGCGATTGATGATAAAATTGACGATAACTTTATGAAGGAATTGAAACAGAATAGTTATCAATCGTCAGGACTTTAGATCATTTTCTGTTGACAGTGATAATTTGTTAGTGCACTGGGGACCCTAGATCCTCACCCCCCCCCCCCCAAATCCCTCCATCTGCCAGTGTATCCGGGATAGGTTGAGTTACTTTAATGTCATATAGTGTACAAAATATTGTAATTATTATGAATGGTGTTATTTACTAGGTACCTCAATTTATGTGTAAAATCACAGTGGCGCTCCCTCTCTGAGAAATCAGGAGTCAGCTATAATATGTGTTGATTTTCATGGTAATGTAGGCAAGGGAATAGAACTATTGGAGGCCATTTTCTTTATAGGCCATAACTGATAAATTATTTTGATTAGTCGTTAATCGAGAGCTGAATCCACCTTTGAAGAAACCATGATATCATCATTGCCCCCCTTTGACCTTTCACCTCTGTTCTCAGGGTGTCCGGGCTCAGGACCACCAGAACAGGGACCTCACTCAACATCAGGGCGACCTGAATCGTGCAGCTGTGTGGACGGGCCGGGCTGGGCAGAGGGACGACGCTTTCAGGTAAGCAAACCAGAGCGGAGACCAGGTTAACGGTCAATACAGATGAGCAATATAAAGCCATGCAGATAAAGCGTCCACGTATCTCTTTTGTATGAAGAAAAGTGTATGAATACAGAGTATACAATTCGCATTGATGAAGCTGAAGGAATGCTTATAAATTGCAGCAATAACAAACAGTAAGGTAAATTATACAGCACTCATTCCCACACAGTACAAGCTAGAGGCTATATGCCTTTTACAAGCTACTATCATTCCGATAGTTTCAAGGAATTCACTTATGCACACTCTCACCTTAGTGGGAAACTCGTTTGAAGTAATCTCCATTTCTTATCAATGTAGTTAAAGGCCTACATCCGTGAGAGTCTATGTAACTCATTTCCATTGATACTGATATTTCTTATTGATATAGACAATTTAATGCAGAAATAGAGTCTATTGGTCTCATGACTCGGGCTTGTGCATCCCTCAGCACTGTTCCTCAAGCGCAAGAGATTACGTTTTAATAGATTTTATTAAAACTAGCAATACAGTGTTGGAAAGCATGATATACTGAGCCTTCCAACTTGATCGCAGAATAGTTTATCTATCCCATTGAAGTTTAAAACAAGACAACGGAAATATCAATTTTTCTACTGATTCTTTGATTTCCAACCTTTCAGACGCAATCAGAAGCAGTTCCGTGACCAAGCAGCTGCCCAGCGTCAGGACTACTCCAACAACAACAAGAATTTCGGCAACATCGTCCAGCAAATCAGAGACGAAGGCCTCAGAAACTCGTATGCGGTGAGTACTGAGTTTTGTCCTGCGTTACGTTCTCTGCACCCCTTTCAGCCTTTTTTGGGGGTGTTTATCTCAGCGGATTCGTATTTTGTGTGTAGATGTACACATGGAATTTCCAGCATCCTCAACTATACATCACGGAAAAGGGAAGTGAATAAATAAAAAAAAAAAAAATGGGGGGACAGTGTTGAGTGGAAGGACTTGAGGTAAATCCCCTGGCTCCTGTGCACAGCTGTGATTGGATGAAAACCATCTGATCTGCCCCAAATGCTTGAATGTCTTTTGTAGTAGCCCCAGTAATAGCATGGAATATATTTGTTTATTTTCATGTTTTAAATGAGATTTATTTTTAATGCTTTTTGTCCCCTTCTATATCTCCAGCACAGGGTGACAATACTTTTTTTTTTTTTTTAATACATTGTCAGACTTTTTTGACAAATTTTGCTGCCCTCTTCCTATTGTATGGAAATTGGTTCTGATATTAATTAGCTATAATTTTTGTTTCATAAATCTGTTGTTACTTAACTCATTCACTGCTGAGCAAAATGTTCTTGTCTTCTCTGCCGTGCTGACCTTTTTTTATGTAGGAATTTAAGTAGGTTAAAGTGGACAATCGTATAAATACATCATTTGACATATTGTCCATTTTTGTTCTCTGCTTATTACTTGTAAATAAATACTGTAACTTGCAATTATCTATATTTGATTTACCTTCGGCCTTTCAACCTCCAATATGTTGGTTATCTCGGCCCTTTGTCAACTGACCACGTCGGGCCGTGTCAAAATTGGTAGTCTCCTTTATGTTATGTTTGGGTGTGCTGTCTGCCCCGTTTCCCGATCTGTTGGCCGACCTGGGCTTTCTACATGCCTCTAGGACTTAAAGTTAGTTTTAAAAATGGGCTCATGGCCTTTATTATTCAATCCCAGGAGATAAGTCTGTCTTTCCCAGGGTTTTAGAGCTTGGTTTTTAATAATAAAGTTTAAAATATTTATCAACTTTTGTGTACTGTGCAGTGTTATGTTTAAGCTTTCTTTGGTGAACATAAAAAAAGAAACCTTACGTAACACTCGAATGAGATTAGATTCATACCCAAAGAACACATAAATCAATTATGTAGAGCTGCTTATTTATTGGGAATTACTCCAAAACACTGCAAGTATCAGTGGAGATCATTGACCTGCCAGCATTTGCAGGATGAGATTTCTCCTTGTTCAAGAAATGACTTTTAGTGCCTTATGACAATAGTTGAAAATATGTTACTGACCAAGTGCAAGTTATTTGGAAAGAAATTCACAAAGTAAAATAAGTAAATCTTGCTGTAAATCAACCCTTTGACTTTGACACTTCTTGGACTAAATACAGCTAGCTCTATAGTTAAAGTTGTACCGACTGTTCCTGCCAGATAGCCACTGACTAAACATCACTTCCCGAATGACCAGTCCACGCTAATATTTGCCTCTTATACATTGTCATGTATCAACACATGCCCTCATCCCGGATTCCGATCGATTGCAAGAGAACAAAAAGGGACGAGGTTTGACGAGAAAGAAGATTGTTGCAATTGAATTGGAAATTTTAATGTGCTCATGAATGGTAGTGGAGACTGACAGAATTTTTATTTAAAAATAATTGATTGATAGTAAAATTGAATTAAACATAATTGAAATAGGTTATTTTGTTAGTCAAAATGAAATATAATATTAACAAGTGAATCATTGATCATTTTACCTATGAAATAAAGCTAGAATCAAATCTTTGCTTCCCTGAGGTCTACAGTGAGGTTTCAGATTATAGTGTCATTATTCGACTATTTACACTCTCACGCTATTACTAAAAGATCAGCAAATTAATTTTGTTTTGGGAGATAACAAAAGTGTTTGAAAGTAAACGCTCTGAGGAACAGTCATATAACTTGATAACAATTATTATTCTAAACTGATTCACTTCTTAAAGTGAAGAAGTGGAAGATTACGGCGTTTAATAAGGAAACTTATGGATTCCACCTGGAAATAATCACGTAAAAACGGCGTTTGGCACATATAAATTGATATTTATTTCCCAACGTACTTCAGTTCCAATGAATGCGTAATGCTAAGTAGATGGGAACAGCTATGTTCTTAGTTTGAGATTTTAAGATACGTATGGATGTCTACAGGTGGAAGATGTTCAGATGATGTAACTGGAAAAAAACTTAGGCTTAGTACACTATGCCAGAATGAAAATTGTCGTGAAAAATATAACTCAGTCCACACTGTCAGGCACACATACGAATTATTAACAATATTCGATGTATACATGATTTATATTAGCAAAATCTAGAGGGAAACTTAAATCACACAGCATTTTTCAGTGATACAGAAAGGCAAGTATAAATATTTTTCCCAAAATAACAGACTTACAAGAGATAAATTTGAAAACGATCGCACAGGACAACCCTTCATTGGTATCTTTTATTACTTCATAGGAATTACGTATTCAATCTAGGCAGCCCTTTTTTTTCCATACGAAAATGCCTATTTCCAAGGTCAAAGGAATCTTGTTTTTTTTTTTCAAAGAGCTATCTGGTTTTAATGCTGGAATGAGCCGGGATGTTCTTCAATAGACAGAGAAAACAGCTCGCAATGCTGGGGTCTGTCGTGAAAAGGATATTTTTATAGGAAACAAAAACTCTCATAGGAAATGCCGAGACAAAGCTTCAAAGTAAGAATTCGACGGAAGGTGTGAATTCTGTGGCACCATTTTCAGATCGAAGACAGCTCGAACAAAGGCTATCGAAATGAGCACGAGAAAGGAAAAAAAAAAAAAAACCTGATCGATAGATTGCACATGCCTGCATCACCAATGTGGGTGAAGGTCGCTGAATATCTTGTAACGATTGGTCTCTTGCTGCCATTCTTGCATGCATCTAGAATGCTGCTAATTTCTGTTTTCTTTTTTTGGTCACAGCACAGACTAATAGTGATTTAGAACTGTTCTAAAAACAGGGCAGTGAACTGGAGGATAAAAAAGTCGATATGTAAGTGGTCCAATTGTTAAGCAAAGATTTAGTTGATTCCAAACCCCGAGGTTTTTGGCTACCGATGTCTTTTTCTTTTCTTTTTTTCAACAGTGGTTATGCCCCAGGCTTTGCTCCTTGTTCACGTAATTTAACATGAATTATAGACACGGCATATCGTATGGCTCGATATTGCACAGAAAGGATAATGATAGGACGTAGAACATAAAAGGAAAAAAAAAAATATTCCGCCAAAGCCTTGTTAAAGCTGTCTTCCCTGGTATCTGGTATCGGCATGACATTTCACATCTTTTGTACCTGGCAAGGACATAAATAATGACCTGGATTTGGCATCCTAATTAAAACCTGATTTATGAAAAGCTGGCCACGAAGCTCGTTGTCAGACTTCGGAAATTGGAGACACGTTGGACCAAACATAGAACAACAAATATGAGCCAGGAGGGGGCCCGTTAATAGTTGTCTCCCATTCATTGACGAGAGATTTTCTAAAGGTTGTGTCCCCTCGTTAACATCCGGGTCCTTGGTGTCCCTCGGCCAGTAGGCCTTTGAATATTTTGTCAAGAGTTATTCAATTTGCATGAGCCCCATCCGGACGCTCGCCCAGCATATTGTAGCGTAGATGCCCGTCAAATCCCTCACATATCCTGCTCTTGGCATGCTCTCGATGCCAGCTAGAGATGCCTGGGTAAACAGTCGCTGTAAAAGAACTTCCTTCTCAGTGAGGAAGGATCGCGTTCCCGATATTAGCTCTAGTAATTAAAAAAATCTCTCCATAGAGTGGAGAGCCCTGCTCACTGGAAATTGCAAATGCTTACTCGGTGTTTCTTCCCGTCTTCCTCCATGGGTTAAATTCTTTAAGAAGGGCGGAAATTACGAAGCATTGATTGCTAGTGAAGTATCGGGCTTTCATTAAAGTTTCATGCCCTCTTTTACTGAACAGGAATAACCAAACAGGCCGATGTCGGGGTGCTCGTCACTCGACCCGCCCTACAACCAGCCCATTTACTGGAATATCACCGTGAGTAGCCTATTCGTCTTTTAAAAGAAAGATGAGTGTTTCAGCAGGACGGAGATGCCGATCAGAAGGCCCGGACACTCGATGACCTGAGCTTTATTTCGCCATAACATATCGGTCGTGTCTGAGACGGCAGTAAAATTACACGAGTTATGACAAACCATAAATAGCAGGAGGACAAAGCGAGATATGAAGAATTGATAAAGACAACCTCTTTCTCCATATTATTATGAAAGCTCTTTTCCAATATCAGGACTTTTAAGTGATTCTGGTAGTAGCTTTATCGACTCTGCTCTGAGGTATTGCAGATCAGATTTTTGGGTCACGAATGAACCGCGGATTCCTTTAGTAATAACATGGAGGATGATGAAAGCCAGGGATATGTGACTGTTTAAATCAATCGCTCAATTGATTCCCGTAAAACTCTGGTGATAAAGCGTTGTCGCTGTTCAATCATCCCAAATAAATTCACTTTTTCCTTACTACATGTATACAGTCTCATTAATCAATACAAGATGGCAACAAAACAAAGTGAGTTATGAAAACTCATTAATAAATTCAAGATAATGCGAGTCATGAGTTATAAAGAATCATAAACAACAGCATGATAAAGCAAGTCATGAGGATTTATAAACAGTATGGAGATAATGAGAATTATAAACGGACGAAAAGAATCGGAAAGGATCCCCAACTTAAGTGTGATAAAAAGAGGCTTGAAGTGTCATAGACTGTATGAGGGTAGAAAGAATCATGAAGAATCATAAACAGCAATATATAGAAACATATTTACATATAAACATGAAAACAGTGGGAGTCAAGAATAATCATAACTGAACATTAGTCGATAAATGTCATAAGCATCAAGAAGATCAGTTGAGTCATGGAGCATTCTAAGCAGCAAGAAGATAATATGAGCAAGACTTCAGTTGATGGTGGTGATAATAATGAGTCTTAAGAGCCCATTGATAACTCAGCCTCTCTCCTATTCCTTTGGTGAGATATTGGTTATACTTTTATAGAAGCACTAATCAGCTGTTAGTATTGCATAAGAAATGGTCCTGAAGTTACAATCTGTTTGTAATAAAACCGAGGTAATTTTTTGTTGTTGTTGCAATCTGAAATGAGCTGAAATCATAAGCAACTTTATCACCACTTCAACTGATTCCATGAGCACTGTTATGTTCTGTTTCTTGCTGTTCTTATGCTTTAGTTTTTGTTTTGTTTTCTTTTCTTTTTCTTTTTTTCTTTGGTTTTTTGTTTCTTGTTACATCCTTAATTTTTCACTTATTAAACATTGTGATATCCCCCCTCCCCACGGCACGCAGAGCTCTCTAAACTGAATCAGAGTCATAACAAATCAATGAAAGACCTTTTTTCTCTTTTTTTTTTTGTTTGTTTTTCTTGTTGTTGTCGTCAGTACTATTGTTATTGTTGTTGTGATGTTGTTGTCTCAGGTCGAGGTGACTGTATTCTCCGATTTGCGGTCACAGTCAAAAGCGGCAAAGATTTTCTTGCGCAATTTTATACCAGAGGTTTGTAGGTCAACAGGCTCTATAAACAAAATAGAACCAATTGTCACCAGCATGGATAACTAGCAGTATTAGGTTTTTATCTGCAGAAACACGACAGGCCCTGGAGTGACACACGTAATGTTTCGATACCATAGCAAATCGAAGAGAATATTGCCAACTAAAATCTGCCCTCTTCTGACAAAATATCGAATACATATTATGCACATATGTAGGCCGAATTAGATTTTTATCAGATTCGAATTACCGATGTCAAGACGCATGTTTTGTTCCTGAATCCTTCTCTGTATTTTGAAAAATAAGAATGCTATACACTTTTTTTTCATATGCAAACAGTTATTTATTAGGTATTATACTGAAACTTTTCTTTTCTGTTTGGCTGTTTTGTAAAATTTGATTTTTTGCTCATGTGACGTTCAATCCGAAGGGTCACAAATGATCGATAAAATCAAGTAAAGAAGGGTCTATGATTTGGATCTAAAAGAGTATCAACGGGATTCATTGGTTTTGCATTTGGATGAACACGGCAAATGACGTTAAAAAGTTAGTAAAGTGAGTAATCAAACCGTATGGGATAAATAATAATTGTCCAGAAAGGGGGGTTCTAGAACGGCTGAAAGTCGTAACGTAAGTGAATGAATCACACACAAAACTCTGTTCAGTAAATGTGGTTATGGAGTAAGATGTCATAGGAAATTTAAGTTTCCACCTGTGGATAGACCAGTATCATAACTTTCTTACAGTTTTGCGATCAAATATTTTTCATGTTAAGACATAGATTGTCAATGTTTAACTATCCAAGATACGTAGAAACAAACAATAACATTTTGCCGATTTGATAAGTTAAACTTAAATAAATTTATGGGGCATGGCAAATTTTCAAGCTGTCTTGACTCTTCGTTATCATCATCACTATCACCATCATTGTCATTATTCCTGTGACCAATGTCGTAGGCTGCCATGGAAGAGACAACAGTCCAGGATCGCCCTTGCTCTTAGTTCTCTATCGTTCGCAGCAATGTCATGACAGTCTGATTAGTCCATTCTTTGGTACTGTCAAGCTAGTTTCCTTTCATTAATGCAAGTCTGTCTTTTCAGGAGTAAATCACACGGACATCTACTAATGTACACCACTAAATCTAACTACACTAGAGTATACAACCAGAATTGAACTGAATATCGCAAGATCGTAGGATGTATCAAGGAGATGAAAAATTATATAAACTGAAAGCAAACAAACAAACAAGCAAAGAAACAAACAAACAAACAACAACAATATAATTAAAATCACGTTAAACTTTTCTTTCCTCTTTCTCATGTTTATCACAGGATCGCCTTACCCCCCGTCCCCTGTTAGCCTCTCCTTCACCCCGCCCCTCGGCTATCCTTTCCCGTTTTTCGGAATTAGGCCACACCATCACTGGCCGAAGTCAGTTATGCCGGGTCTGTCTTTGGAGATGGTAATCGTTGGTTTCCCAATGATAAGGAAACAAAACACATTAGTTTTGTCCTCTTTAGTGAGTATGTTTTATGTCGAAAGTCTTGTAGCATAGAATGGATCTGTCGAATTTCCGGGTTAAATGAATCTTTATTATAACAGAACTGTCCATAGTTAAGTACAACAAACCACCGAAGAACTGCTGGTGTATGGAAATAAGACTATTAATGGCTTAGGGATTGGGTATATCATTATGTTCTGTACAGGATCTGTTGTTATTCATTTAGGGCTAACTTCTCCTCTCGTTTCATAGTCAAAGAATCAACAATTCAGTTAGCCTAACAATCCTATTGAAAACTCCCTAAGGCTTATTCCAACGCTTCTATGAAAGCCCTAGTTAAGACATGTGGTGCCATTGCAAGTCCAGCTAGTTTATTTTCATAACTTTACAAAATAATTGACAGCCCCACTTATTAAGCAAAGTCTCTGAGAAAACAAAACAAAATAAAACAAAAACACTTCATTGTTCTATTCAGTGACAGTTTGTGTGAGACACCTGTGTAATCTATAAATGACTTAATTGGAAATTGAAACACCCGCCTTTATGTCAAAATATAGTTCATACAAAAACAGGAATGAATAACATTGCACTAGTTAAGTTCTGAAAACTAAGCCAGCCAGACAGAAATTGAATATGTTAAGTGAACGTAAGAATATTTTGAGTGAGTCGGGGATACTGAAGATCAAAAGTTCGTGAGAACAACAGGAGAGTACTGGCAAAATTGACACACCCACTTTGTCATTCTTGTATAGTAATTTCTCCACCTAATCAACACCCATTTAAATATAGCTGTCAACAACATTTAAAGGCACTCTACCGTATAAAACATCGTTCTCTGAAGGGGGGGGGGAGGGGGGGGCAGTGGCTCTGTGGTTTGGCGTCATGGGGAAAACAACTCACGGCGGTGAAGCCGGGATCGACTTTGCGTGTCCTGCATCGGGGGATGGAAGGACTCGAAGACAGAAACCTACAATTTTTCAATGACTCAACGGTCCCCTGGATTTCTAAGGGTAAGGAATCCCGACGTCTAGCCTTCTTGGATAAGGGCGAATATATTTCGGAGGTACGTTTCCCACTCTAAAGAACCCTTGGCAATTCAAAATCAATGATGGAGTAGGCTCCGTGCCGCTGTCCAGGCAAAACTTCCTAATTCAAAAATTTCTGTCCACAACAAATTTCACCAAAATCCGAGATAATCCTACTATGTCAGGATTGAAAGGCTTAAGAAAAAAAGAAAAAAAAAACCTTCGTTCTCTGGTAACTGAGACTAATGCATTATATAGTCGTGATCCTTCGTCCCTTGTTTACATGATCAGCTTCACTGCTAAAAGAGATTAAGGAGTTTTTAGTGGTTTGTTTTGCATCTTAAAGCATTTAAGTTCAAAATTTGACAAAAGATAACAGAAAGACAAATTAAAAATCTTTTACGAGGGAGGGAGAGAGAGAGAGGAAAATATCATTTTAAAAAGTGCTGAATAGGACGATTTAAACAAACGTCCTGGCCCTCTGTCATACTCCCAACTAACTTTTTATTCGCTGCGTGCTAATATATGCAAATCACAGAACTCTATCTCTGTTTTCATTGAACAGAATTTTCAGGGAAAAGATATTTCAATTTTAGCAAAACATGTGAGTTTGGGAGTGGATGGGTGTGTGGGTGGTAGGGAGCTGGTGAATGAAGAGAAATGGTGCGGGTAAGTGGATGACAGTAAAAGACCCGGGAAGGTGGGCGGTAGATGTAAAGCGAGCCATACACCTTCATGCCAACATAAACTATCAGTATGTTAAAATCGGCTTTCTCAGCTAGATTTGATAGCATGTGAGAGGAAAGCAATGGTAGGGTTCGGGGGGGGGGGGAGGGGGAGGGGGAGAGAATCGGTGGCTTCAACAAGGCGATGGTTTTTGCCAAGCATAGCTTGACTGCAGTGAATCTCAGCTGATATTTCGGTCGTCGCACTTACATGCTTTGGCTGATCTCTTATACCTGGAATATATATTATTTATTTGTTTAAAATCTGATTATTACCAAAACAAATCAGAAGAAACTGACCTCCGATTTGATATCAAACACGAACATTGTGTAGGGAATGGTCCAGATTATGTGACCCTATCTTGTTGGTATGACCTGCGTTGACCATTGCAAAGATGATCAAGCCAATAATTACAAAAACTTTGTTAGTGTGTAGCAAAATCACTCATACAATAGGTCATGGGTTTTGCTGTTGTTTTTTGTGCTGACATTAAAGGGCATATCAGCACGAACACGGCTATATCTGCCAAACACGGTAGCACACGTTTGCACTTCCAAAGACTGATCAAGTGATATGTAGAAAAAGAGAGCGGGATAGAAAACAGGAGCAAGGAGAGGGAAAAGATGTCACCCCTGGAGCTTTGAGAATTGTATTCCATGGGAGACATCCCACCGTGGGCAGGCTTTCGCCGCCTGCAGGTGTTAGGTTTTTTTGTTTTTTTTTAGGCCATTCAATCTTTATTATGTGCAGACTATCTCGGCTGCCTGCAGGTGAGAGCAGAGAACTTTCTTTTTTATATCTACC